>JASDQU010737057.1:149924-161145 GCA_032191745.1 Picea mariana | reverse complement strand
AATATATATATATATATATATATATATATATATATATATATATGATAATTGATAGAAGAATGAGGAAACTAACTGGAAAATAAGCTTGAAAACCATGTGTTGATGGTTGGGAAAAATATTTGATGGCGTAACATATTTATGTGTTAACTTTGGGCTGTAGTGTGCACAAACAATGTAATGGTTTAAGTGGAAGACGATGTTAAATAACTTTGTTGGGAACAATGGGAATGAAACTCAAAAAACATAAAGGTAGGGAAAAGATCTCACATGTGTGTGAAAGGTGGGCCAGACTTATGTATCGACAATCAAAAGGAAATATGATGTCATTGTATCAATATTGAGGAGGAGATCATGTGTCGGCATGTCAGCACTGGATCGCTGGTCTACCTTCGGTGCATCAACACATGGAGGGTGGATGGCACTAGCGTGTTGCGTGGATAAATAGAAGTCGAAAGTAGTGTATCAGTGGCTGAAGAGAGATAACACACCAGAGTATTGGCATTGGAATGTAGACTGGTCTCTGAAGTATCAGAAATGGATGGAGGATTGGTTCCAACGTGTTGACAACTAAAGAGTGAAGCATGAGAATTTTACCTCCAAAAATCAACCTTGTTGATTAGGCCTTAGGGGTATTTGAAGTTTACCAAGGGAGTGGGTTCCCTAAATCAAATTTTTGTATTTTCCTAAGTTTTAATTGGAATCTAGAAGAGTCAAGAATTGTGAGTTGAGAGCTTAGTGTTTTGTAAATGAATCTGCACTGTTAGCAGAATGTGTGGATCTAGAGAGATCCTAGGGATAGGTTGTTGATGTTTTGGAATTTAATTAGGATCTAAACTAATTGTCAGTTTAGATTCCTTCTTGTATATTATTGTGAGCCTACGAGCATGTTTGGGTGTGGCCAACTAAGTGAGAAATCAAGACAAGAGAGAGAGAGGGATAGAGAATTCCCAAGTCAAGTAACTAGGCCAACAATGTGTAATGACGTACTTTTGTAATTGTGTACAGTGAATGATGATCCGGTTTAACTGGATCGGAAGCACATACAACATTATTGCTGTGAAGTGATATACCGATGTCTGACATCTGGTACTATGGTATTGTGTTTTTTTTGCAAGGTTTAGATATATTGGATTGGAACACTGGGACATAAGTAAAGTTGCATATCGTGGGAGAAGGTAAGGACACCCAATCCAGTAAGCCATTTAGCCCGTGGTTATAGCATGCGGTCTTGTGAAGAGATAAAGGAACATGAGCCAACATCTAAAAGAGCTAGCGAATGGAGTATTGGTGCAGGGTTATTACACTCAGTCACATGGAGGATAAGAGTCTTAGCACCAGATGAATAATCACTATGGCTATGAAAGGTAATATTAGCATCGATCCAAGAGGCACTTAAGGACTCTATTAGAAAGGAGGCTTTTAGGCTTGAATGAACAAATTGAAAGCGCACGAATGCTGAGCGTAAGAAGAGTTATTAGGAACTCTACACCTGTGGGTCAATGTTGTTTTTTCAAATCATATATGTTATAACTTATCAAACTATTTGACTATCAAAACATATTTATAAAAAAAACTTATCATTTATCTTAGGAAATAACCCATTAATATTTTTTTACTACCTTGAAAATTAGGCAAAAACACTAATGCATGAATGTCACTTGTGAATCACTAACAAATAATAATACTAAATACCATATTATAACATCTAGAGCAAAATCAACCTTTCATAGAAATTATAGGAAACTTATAACAAAAAAAAATGGCATTGGAAACTATCATTATAAATACATAAAACATTTTCTTCAACTTGCTAAAAAAATCCAAGATGAAAACACTATATGAAACATGGTATACCATGGCGGTATACCATATACCTATTGAAATAAGTGAACAAAAAAAGTCAAGTATTAAAAAATGTTGTCTCATAAAAATACTTATATGATTTCAAATATAAGTTCATGGTATTCCCAAGAGTATCAATAGCTACCTAAAACTTTAGATGTAGAAAATATTGCCTAAAATTTATAATGCACGATCATGGATTTGGCGAAAAATGTTAAGAAGCCAATTATATAATCATGAAAAAAATTATTTCTAGGAGAAAAGTATAAATATATGGAGAATTATTATCATAAATTAGGCTACAAATTTTTTATTATTATTGAAAATATGAAGAAATTTAGCCAAATTTTCTTTCAAAATTTTTTAATTTAACCAAATTCATGAAATTTCGCTTAAAAAAAAACATTGTTGTGGGTATTATGACTTAGTGGGTCATCATTTTGGTATCATAGTGCAAATATGCTCTGAAATTGAAAAGGAAAGTTTGCAAATTCGCAATTGTAGAAGGAAGCCGATGAAGATCAATAACAATGAACAAAAGATGTGGGTCAAGTGAGATCTGGAAGTAAGGTACATGTTTTACCTTTATATTTTGAAGAGTCATGTATTGAATATTTATATGTAAAGGGATAAGGATACAGGAGAAAGAAACAAAGTTCAGCCGATGAACTTTGAGGTTGCAGAAATTGGAGAAGTGGATTTTGCAGAAAAAGGAATTGGATATACATTATCTTAAGGGAAACCTGGAGATGATAAGGATACATGGTAAGAAAAAAGAGTTCAATCGAGGAACTTTGAGACTGCAAATTTGATGCCATTTCAACTAAGGAGTAGAATAAATGTTTGGAGGACAAGAACTTGGAGTAGATATTGCAGGTATAGTCTGATATTTGTATAATTAACGCTAGTGAAAACAAATTTATGTTTGCAGGTAGCAACATGAGGAGTAATGAATTTGTAGCAACATTATAGCTAGAGAAGTTGTGATAGAGGAAGACGAGAAAGTGAGTCTCTCAAAGAAGATAAGGTTGTGGCAGAAGGAACATCATAGCAATGAGAAGTTGTGATAATTTCTTGAAGAGAAGAGGACTAGTGTAGTTATCAAGAGAAAGTGAGTGGAGTGAAGAAGCCTACATATATTGAATTTGAGGATGCTCAGAAGGTTCTATAGGAGAGAACCAGAAGGATACCAAGAGGTCAAGCTCATGAGGAAATATTGATGAGGTATTGAGTGGCAAAGTGAGGAGACTTGCTACAGAGGAAAGTCTGGATGCAATTCAAAGTGGGTAAGGAGAAGCTCACAAAGGGAAGAGATGAAGATGAATATTGATAGTCATGACAAAGGTTTAGAAATAATCTATAGCCAAAGGAAGGAGAATTCCAGAGAAATTGGTAGAAAGAAGATGAGTCAAGAGGAATTTGATAGGGAGTTTGTTGAGTTGAAGGAAAGACTCAGTATAATGATGGAGTTGTTACAGGAAAGTGATGAAGACTAGAGACGAGGTTGGAATGTGAAGAAGAAGGTCAAATGGTCTATTGTCCAATTGTTTGTAAGGAAACTGAGGCATAGCTTGAGGCACAGGTTGAGTGCTTTGTTGAAGGAAGAAAAACTCATAGAATTTTATTTTAGACAGAGGTCAAGAACATAAGAAGAAGTTCACATCTGTGAACCAGAGCAAGGATAATTCCTTGGAGAGGATGATGATGGAGATGTTGATGGGAGATCTGTTGAGAGTCTCATGGACTGTCAGGAAATTTTAGATCAACATGTGTGGAAGATGTCAGAAGCATCAAATGAGTCCATGGGGTCTTATGTTTTTAAAAATAATGATTTGCGTATGATTATAGGTTGTGAAAAGAATGAAGTTGGATAGTTGCTTGGAACTATCATAAAGATTGATGAAGGTGGAGATATGATTTTTAAAGGCATAAAAGCAAAAAAAATAAAAAAATTATTATGAAGGAAGATGAGATAATGTTATCTCATAAAGATAGTCAGGGTGAAGGCTATACACAACTTGTAAGTGGAATTGTTGAGGAAGCGGATACTGATGATAGAGACCTAATGAGGTGCTCATGCCATCACAAGGAGATGATGCTAGATGAGATTCAAGAATCTCATGGATTTGAAATTAATCATTGGTATGTGTTTGCATAAATGACTCATGAAGACAACCACAAAGAGAATGAAGAATTTGAAAAGAAGCATTCAAATACAATGTTGATGGATTATGATGAAGAATTGAGATTGTTGGAAGAGTGGTATAAGAATTGGTGAAGCCTCCATAATAGTTGTAGACATAGAGCATCAAATAATGCTTAGTTTCAACATTATAAGTGAGGGAGATGAATATCAAGACCTAGGATTTTTTTGTGAAGATAGATTTCTACTAAAGCAGGAAGTTGCAGAACAAAGGATTGTCTTGACAGACAATAAGGAGAGTAAAGATACAAAGAAGGTGATTTGGATTTAGGAGCAGAATGAATCGAATGGTGGTAGCTATCTTTGAGAAGAGATGTGGCTTCTACGTGCATCTGTCTGAGCAAAATGATTACAATGAGGCTCTAGAGGCCTTTTTGATATTACTCATGAATGAAAAACCCCTAGACATCCAAAAACCTAACCCTAGGAGGTGAAACGCCAAAAGTCATGTGGGCCCCTATGGGTAAGTTGGTACCTCAACTTCTTAGGGTCGTAACTTTTGCATACAACCTCTATTTTAGGCGCGTGATAACCCATTGGAAAGGTCTTTCAGAGAACTAAACATTACGCTGTCAAAACTTGACTTCGTCTATAGTTTGACTGTGGCAAGCCAGAAAAACATTGTTTAGGGCTCCAAAATGGCCCTGAAAGTACAACAAGATGTGATGACATGAAAACATACAAAATAAGCTAATTGGATTAGGTGAGAGGCCATTAGTATCCACCTAGAAGATGTTTAGGTATTTAGACAACCCCATAAGTGTAGAACACACAATTATAAAGAAGTACAGAAGAACGTGTTGAACAAAAAATAGATAAGAGGAGCCAGTTGGAATAGGTGGGTGGCCACCAATATCCACCTGGATCAATCCTCCCCCCTTAGGAAGAAATGGTCTCCATTGCGTTGAGTTCCCCCATCAGGTGAGGAAACTACTGCTGGATTTGGCCCCAGGTGAGCCACCTGCCTTGGTGTAGGAGCTGCCTTGCCTTGACAACTTGATAAATCTTTATCCTCTGTTGGCGAGTGCCCTTGACCTATGTGTCCACTATCTGATCAGTGGATGCTTGTTCCATGTAGTCAAGGTTGAGATCTATTGGTGTCAGTTGGTTTGGAATCTATGAGGTGTCCAATAATGGTGTAAAATATGGTTGAAGGAGGTCCACATTGAACACTGGGTGCAGGACAAGGAAGGGTGGAGTGTTGAGCTCAAAATAATTGCTACCCACAACCTTGGTGATAGTGTAAGGCCCATAGCGAAGTGGATAGAGCTTATGATGGGGCCCTATGAGACGCTCCTTCTACAAATGTAACTGTACTTTTTTGCCAACCTGAAACTGGTGTGGTACCTTGTGTTGATCATGGCACTGCTTGTACTTAACATTGGATTTCTGCAAAATCTCATGGACCTGTTGGCCGATGTGCTGAATTTTCTCAATGAATCTAGTGGCTTTTTTGGTCTCAGAATGAACATGGGAAGATTTTGTCTGTGCGGTGGAAAGAGGTAGTGCAAACTCATTGGGAACCAAGGGTTTGAATCCTAACCCCATCTGAAATAGGCTATGGCAGGTGAAACTATGGATAGCCCTGTTGTAACTGTGTTGAACATAGGGGAGACTCTCATCCCATGTACGTGGATGCTTAGAGTTGTACATGCGCAAGATGTACACAATCATCTAATTGACGACCTCTAATTGGCTATTTGTTTGGGGGTGGAAAGCAGTGGATTTAGTGAGCTAGGTGTCTAATAGTGACCAAAGACTCAAAAAAAATGTGTTGAGGAACTTGTTGTCCTGGTCGGAGATGATAGTCTGGGGTATCCCAAAATGGACCCACACTCGTTTGAAGAAAATCTTGGCAGTATTTTCCATTGTGATATTATTATTGCAGGCTGTGAGGATGGCCATATTATAAAACCGATCAACAACCACAAATACACAGTCTTTTCCTTTCTTGGTGGACGGAAGGCCATAAATGTAATCCATTGAGATGGATTCCAAAGGTTTCTCGAGAGTAGGAAGAGGGGTGTATAAGCCTTGCTTCTTGATGGATGGCTTGGAAATGGCACAGGTAGTGCAAGATCTGATATACTTGTTGACGTCCTATCCAAGTTTTGGCCAATAATTTTTTTTCTAAATAACATACACCATTTTCTTCATGCCAAAATTTCCTACCATTCGACTGTAGTGGGATTCCTACATCAACTTTGCACGCTTGCTTGTAGGAACACAAATATGGCCTAGATGGAATAATAGTTTTTCATGAAGGTGAAAATCGGTGACACTCATGCCTGTACCTAAGAGCTGATAGGTGGTGGTGAAGTCTGGATCTTCCTGATAGATTTGGGGCGACTCAGATGCATCATGTTCACAGGGATGGAGCATAATGGTGAGTGTAACCACAGGAGGTCGACTGAGGTAGTCAATGACACGATTTGAGATTCCTTTCTTATACTTGATGTTGATATGGAACTTATACAGGTAGGTGGACCACTTCTGATGGTGGTCAATCTACAATTTCCCTTATGTCTGTATGAACCGGAGAGGCTTGTGATCAGTGTGTATGATCGTCTCCTTTCCCATAATGTAATGTTTCCATTTATGACAAGCTTGTACATTGGAATGCATTTCCTTGTCATAGGTGGGGTATTTCCGGATAGTATCTGAGAGTATCTCACTATGGTATGCCATCGGATGACCACGTTGAGTGAGAACGATGCCTACAACATAGTCAGACGGATCAGTCTCAATATCGAACAGTTATTGCAGACTGGGCAAGGAGAGTACTGGAGCTGAGCACAAGCGATGCTTCAGATTATCGAATGCTCGCTGTTGTTCCTTCCCCCACATGAAATTTTCCCTGCCACCAACCTTGGTCACCTAGATGAGGAGCCATGCAATATGGGAGAATCCCAACATGAACCGTCGGTAGAAGTTGGTGAGTCCCAAGAAGCTTCAAAGCTTGGTTAGTGTGGTCGGGGCTGGCCAGTCATGAATGAATTGAATCTTAGCTAGATCAACATGTACCCCATGCTCATCAACAATGCAACCCAAGTATTGGACCATTTTCATGCCAAAAGAGCATTTTTCCAAGTTGGCATATAGCTTGTGTTGCCGCAGAGTGCTCAAAACCTGTTGAATATGTCGCATGTGCTCCTCCCAAGTTCTGTTGAAGATGAGGATGTCATCCAAATATACCACCACAAAGGAGTTGGTTAAGGGTATCAATACATCATCCATCAACCTCATGAAAGTGGATGGTGCATTTGTTAAGCCAAAGGTCATGACCAGCCATTCGAAGAGACCTTCTTTAGATTTGAAGGTTGTCTTCCATACATCAGTGGGTTCGATGGGAACCTGGTGGTAGCCAAACTTTAGGTCAATATTTTTGAAGAAATTTGCACCCTTGAGTTGGTAACAAAGGTAATCGATCCTGGGAATTGGGTACCAGATCATGACTGTGATTTTTTTTAAGGCTTTGTAATCAATGCAGAGTCACCAAATCTTGCCCTTCTTATGCACCAGTACAATTGGGCTTCCACAAGGGGAGGAGATGGTTCTGAAGAATCTCTTGGATCTGATGCCTGATTTCATCATTTTCCACTAGTGAGTGACGATAGACTAGTCCATTAGGTAGAGGTGAATCGGGGGTCAAATCAATTGGATGCTTGACTTGGCAGTGCGTCAATACCCTGGTGGGTGAGGAGAAGATGTCTTTGTATTCTTCCACGATCCTGTCTACTTGCTTCTGCTACAAAGAGAGGCTCTATGTAGAGGCCATAGATGTGGCGACGACCTTTTGATTACTATGAGCACAAATCACAAAGAATATGAACTTCTCGGTCCGTGAAATGACCTTAATGCACTGCTTAGCAGAGATTAAAGAAATAGCAGTAGGTGACGCTACCTCTGGTATCTTGTACAATTGTCTATCCAAATTAATAATACCATTGCGGGGTATGGACTCATATACAACATGATGCTTCCAAAAATATGGTTTTCCTAAAAGAAAATCACAAACTTCAAGGGGAGAAATATCATAGAATACCTCCTCTTTGAAAAGATTGATCTCATAGGGTAGATGGAACTGTTGGTTGACACAGAGATCTCTTCCTTGGTGAAGCCAACTGATGGTGTAGGGTTGTAGGTGTGGTGTCATTGGTAGGTCCAACCTATTGATGACCTCTGCTAAAATCAGGTTCATTTGACTGTTGTTATCGATAATGAAATGAAGCGAAGCTCCCTTTACCCATATCTGTGAGTGAAAGAGGCATTCCCCTTCCTCTGGTTCTTCTGGTTTGCTTGGTCGGGATTTGGTGGTAGCGACAGTGGCACTGGGTTCGACATTAATAATATGCTTCTCTCCTTTGGGATTTGATTCAGAATCAGAATCAACCTCTGACTTGGAAGCCTTCATCTCGATCACGAGTGACTGCTTGGAGTGGCATTCTTCAGTGTTGTGCCAAGGGATTTTATGGTACTCACACCATTTTCTCATGTCCTTCTTCGTCTTCTCGTTTCCCTTCTTGTGTTGCATCTTGGACTGGTTGTCCTGAGAGCATCCATCTTGTCTTGGTCCCTTTCTGTGTGGGTTGGGTCCACCTTTTCCCAGCTTTAGCTGTGAGGAGTTTGTAGATCCAAACTCTCGCCTCTTCTGCTTAAATTTATGCTCGATATTGACAACGTATCTATAATTCGTGCCCAATGAGGTGATGTCCAAAAAATCCATTTATGTTTGAATGTATCTATGCAAATAGTCACGGTATTTAAGCACCAGATGACACTCAGAGTCTTTGATACCCAATTTGTTGCGCAGGGTATGGAAAATATTGGTGAAATCTGGCATTGTCTGGTCCCTTTCTTGACACAGGGTGGTACATCTGGTGGATTGGTCCTCATAGCTTCCAACAGGGTAGTATTGTTATTTAATGGCATCCCAGAAGGAATACCATGTAGGGGCCACCACAAATGTTGCATATTCCTCTATGAACCTTTGCTCAGAGTAAGTATCCCACCAATCCTTAACATGGGGGACAACTTTGAGGAGTGAAAAAGTAATCTTTTCCCTATCAGAAAAAATGTTGGCTGAAAAATACCCTTCGATCAGATTCAACCATTTATCTACAACATCCACATCTATCAATCCTTCAAATAATGCAATGTCAAAATTTACCTGTACCTTGAAGGGGGTTGCATGGCCGCTTGATGAAGATTCTTCTTCTGTGGGCAACCGTCGAAGGATCTGCACAAAGTTTTTCATCATTTCATTCTGTTTGTTGTGCGAGGGTTTTCTCGAGAAACATTTTAATAGGATCTCCTACTCCATCATCTTTCTTTTCATCCCCCATGGGTTGTTATCAGGCTCAGCGTGGTGAATCTTGCAACGAATTGATTGGTTTGAGTCCCCACTTCTTGTACCCAGATCTTGTTGGGGACATGCACAAAGAAAAATAAATGAAGGGTAGACCACTCTAATACCACTGTTCAGGATTTAGGAGTAGAACGAATTGAATGGTAGTAGCTATCTTTGAGAAGAGATGTGGCTTCTATGCGCATCAGTTTGAGCAGAATGATTACAATGAGGCTCTAGAGGAATTTTTGATATTACTCATGAATGAAAAAACCCTAGACATCCAAAAACTTAACCCTAGGAGGTGAAACGCCAAAAGTCATGTGGGCCCCTATGGGTAAGTTGGTACCTTAACTTCCTAGGGTCATAAAATTTTCATACAACCTTTGTTTTAGGCGCATGATAGCCCGTTGGAAATGTATTTTAGAGAACTACACATTACACCATGAAAATCTGACTCTGCTTATAGTTTCATTGTAGCGAGACAAAAAAACATTGTTTAGGGCTCCAAAATGACCCTGGAAGTACATCAAGATGTGCTGACATGAAAACATACAAAATAAGCCAATTGGGTTAGGTGAGAGGCCACCAGTATCCACCTGGAAGATGTGTAGGGCTTCAGACATCCCCAGAAGTGTAGAACCCACAATTATAAAGAATTACAGAAGAACGTGTTGAACAAAAAACGAACAAGAGGAACCATTTGGAATAGGTGGGTGGCCACCGATATCCAAATAGATCAAAAGGATGAAGATATGGCAGTAATATCCACACATATTATGCCTACAGAGGAGAAGCAACAAGTTTGCAGCAATGGAATGTACCAACAGTTGGACATTGAAATTGATGGACTGTGGAAACTAATGATGAAGAAGTCTAGATGGGAATACCATGAGATGGAAAGGAAAATTAGCCATGAATTGTAGCTGGCTAAGAGAGATTATATCAACAATATGATTGGAAAGAAATAAAGTAAAGTATGGGATCCTGGAAGGATGTAGACAACAACCATACAACATCAAAGTAGCAAGGCAAGTGAGCAACAACATAATATTTGGGATCCATGAGGACTTCAACAAATGAAGACTCATGATCAAGAGATCATGGAAAATTTTAACCCTGGGAGTCTAATGTAGGAGCATTTTACCTCTGAAAATCAACCTTGTTGATTAGGCCTTAGGGGTATTTGAAGTTTACCAAGGGAGTGGGTTCCTAAATTAAATTGTTGTATTTTCCTAATTTTTAATTGGATTCTAGAAGAGTTGAGAATTGTGAGTTGATAGCTTAGTGTTTTGTAAATGAATATGCATTGTTATCATAATGCGTGGATCTAGAGAGATCATAGGGATAGGTTGTTAATATTTTGGAATTTAATTAGGATTTAAATTAATTGACAGTTCATATTCCTTCTTGTATATTATTGTAAGCCTACGAACATGTTTGGGTGTGGCCAACTAAGTGATAAATCAAGCCAAGAGAGAGAGAGAGAGGGCCAGAGAATGCCCAAGTAACCAGGCTAGCAACACCTAATGATGTACTTCTATTATTGTGTACAGTGAATGTGTAAATAGAAATTGCACTATGTTATGTGATGATGTGTTATCTTCTTGTCATAGTTTAGATTGTATACTCATGTGTGTGTTATGTTGAGATTGAGTATGTTGGGTTGAGGATTGCAGAATAGAATCTCTGCAAATTGAAGAAGCGAGGCTAAGTCAACAAGCTCGCAGAGTCGATGCTGAGAAGGACGAAGTTCCTATGAAATTCATGAAGGAAAAATAAGAAAGGTGCCTTCAAATTTCATCGAAGTCTATAAATTCCAAGAATGA
>JASDQU010737057.1:139126-149904 GCA_032191745.1 Picea mariana | reverse complement strand
GATGATGTGTTATCTTCTTGTCATAGTTTAGATTGTATACTCATGTGTGTGTTATGTTGAGATTGAGTATGTTGGGTTGAGGATTGCAGAATAGAATCTCTGCAAATTGAAGAAGTGAGGCTAAGTTAACAAGCTCGCAGAGTCGATGCTGAGAAGGACGAAGTTCCTATGAAATTCATGAAGGAAAAATAAGAAAGGTGCCTTCAAATTTCATCGAAGTCTATAAATTCCAAGAATGAGAGTGAGTTCATTTTGTACAAAGGACTATAACCATTGTCCACATAATAGATTGATGGTGTGGATTCAATACAACTTCCAAGTTGAGGAATCTATGGTTGTCAATAATCGAAGGAGTGAAGTTATGGAGAGAAAACCCAATTGTAACCATTTGATCAAACCTATATTAATTTGTGATCGTTGATTTATGTTGGACCGTGCTCACAAAAATGTTTGAAATTTTCCAAATGTTCAATGGTTCGACGTCTCGGTGACCCGATAGCCAGTGGTGGGACAATATCTGTTTGTTCATTCCAAACTCAGATCGATGGATGATAATGATATTGAGAAACATATGCGAGAGAGGTTTATGAATTATATTTGGGTTTTGCAAGAGACCCCAACTATCAGATCAAACTAGGATTAAGTCTTGTCCGTCGATCTTATTGGCACGTGGTTCGGTGACCCAAACCTTTGTAATACATAATTAAAGGAATGGTGTTAAGTGTTGATGACCCAGTACCCTCATGATATAGCATAACCAGATCGGAAGCACAAACACCACTAATGGTGTGAAGTGATATCCTGATGTCTGACATCCGATACTATGGTATCGTGGTTCTGTTACAAGGTTTTGATATATTGGATCGAAAAACTGGGACATAAGAAAAGTTGTATGTCATGGGTGAAGGTAAGGACACTTGATCCGGTAATCCATTTATCCCATGGTTATGGCACTCGGTCTTGTGAAGAGATAAAGGTACAAATTAGAATAGGCTCACAAAAATGTTTGCAATTTTCCAAATAGTCGATG
Organism: Picea mariana; assembly: GCA_032191745.1. Lineage (NCBI taxonomy): Eukaryota > Viridiplantae > Streptophyta > Pinopsida > Pinales > Pinaceae > Picea > Picea mariana. The sequence goes on along the minus strand of JASDQU010737057.1, from coordinate 148,874 downwards.
GTTCGGCGTCCCTGTGACCCAATAATCGGTGGTGGGACAATATCTATCCATTCATTCAATAATCACATTGATGGATGATAATGATAGCAGGAAACAAATGTGAGAGAGGTTTAAGCCTTATATGTGGGGTTTTCATGAAATCCCAACCTTCGGATCAAACCAGGATTAAGTCATGTCCGACAATCTTTTTGGTGCTAGCACTATGTAAATTTGTTTGGATGATAAAAAAAACGATAGACGTAACCTACAAACCAACTTTAGAGATGGATACTAGCCTTCTTAGCTCAGAGAGGGCTCTCTCCTGTCACTTTATATTTCTTTGACAATCAATGGCTAGACTTTGTTTGTTTTGGGGGGTTTTTATAACTATGTTGAAAAGAAAAGGGAGGAAACACTCAGGGATATGGAGTCAAATTTCTGAAAACGAATAGAAACAATGACTGTTCGGTAGAACTCTCCAGAGGATAAAGGCTAAATGAGGCAATGGATATGAGTTATGAATTGTAATTTGCAGAGTGTAAAAAGAAAGGGGAAAACAAGTAACTACATTAGAGCATTCATGAATTGAATTCTGAATTAGTTAGGAAGAAACTTAACACAATTTAAATTGCTTAAGCCAAGAGCAGCATAAGATGAAGTCTGGGCCTTTAAACTATCCAATTTAAACAAAATATAGTTCTAATGGAATCAGAAACACGGGAAATACATACAAAGAGAGAAGAAAAAACTCATATCACCACCATTAGAATCTTTTCATAGAGAATTCAAAGACTTCTGCATATGTATTCTATTCAGCTTTAGAAAATTACTAAAGTGTGCCCTTGCACATCTGTCAACACTTAATACATTTGGAACTCCTAATATTTGTACAAGTTCGAGTTCCTTTGGTTTGAAACCGATTACAATGCTTAAAATGAAACGTTTAAGTTTCTAAAACTAATTACAATAATTACAAATGACAGTTTCGGTATTGGAATTGATTACAATGATTAAGAAGAAAACGTTTGATGATATGGATTCTAACTCCTTTGACACTTCATCTCCTTTCTTTGCCACTTGTTCTTTTCTAGCTTTCTACTTGATCTACCATCTTTAGTGACACCTGGACATCATTTACTGGCTCCTAGAAAACTGCACTTTATCTTACCTAGCCATACTATCTCCTTCCATTGCAAGTTGGAAGGGATATCATAATCCATCATTTCTTTGATCAGGATCTCCAAGTCAATGCAAGAGGCATATGTCATGACTGGTAGTCCAACTTTCACTGCTTCAAACTGATTCAAAAACTCAAAATCTGTAATCAGATGTTCAACCAGGGTTGCTCCTTTGAAGTTTTCCTTCAGGTTTTCAAACTTGGAGTGATGCATTTTGCACTGAGTGAGGTGAGCATTGTATTCTTCTTGGTCATATAAATTTCCTTTTCCATCCCAAAATGGTGGGATTCCTTTAATAAAAAAACTCTTCAAACAGATCCTTGAAATCTTGCACACTTTGGTGCATCTACATTGCCTTGGTTTGGACTGATTTCAGTAAGTTATGTTTTGCAATAACCCTCCTGGCCTAGATGATCAATGTAGTTCTATATTTAACTCCAATGGTATGAAGTTCTGCAGTAGGGATGGATTTGAGCAGGTTTATGGCAATTTGAGCCCACTCGTATGGTTTCTTTGCTAGAGTCTCATCCACAACAATGCACCTGCTTTTGGCTGTGATGACCATGTTGTCTTTATCATTGATGAAGTTTAAATACACTCTGAACTTGGCAGCTTCAGCAGTTATAGAATCCCAGATTATATGCTTGGCTTTCTGCAACAGTCCTTTGCCTCTTAATATTATTTTCAACTTGTCTATCCTTTCCTGCAAGGCTCCATTCTCATTCTTTCATCCTTTGCTTGAATTTCCTATCTCAATTTTTCTATGTCCCCTTTTAACCCCTTGATTTCTCCTACCTTCAGGCTAACTTGTGACATAGCCTAGACAAGTCCTTCAGTGTTTGGCCCAACTTGTATAGTAAGAGGTACAACTACAGTCATGTTCAACAATTGTGTTTTCTCTTGTGACCATTTCATATTTTCTCACTCTAGCTGCAACACCTTAGCTTTGTAGTTCAATGCCCCTTATCGAAACACTTATTTTTCCTGTTCCAGAGCAACTAATTTTGTTGTTTGTGGATGCTCTGTGGTAGACATTTTCAATTTCTTCTTCAATATTTGAATCAATTTGTCCTTCTCATCCAATGAGGATTTCACCCCTTGGGGGCCTTCAGATTCTAGCCTCTCGACCTGAGTCTGCCAATCTCTATTAGATGCCTTTTCTTGCCTCAACTGCCCTTCCAATTTTATTGCATAAGATGACAACTTTGAATTCTTCAATCTCAAACTCAAGTAATCAAAATACAACATATCACTAGTATTCTTGTGGAATTTGACTTTGTCTGGAGCACTGATGTTGTCATACTTTATCTTGATCTCAGATACTTTGTCTTCAGCTGCAAATGCTATATTAAAGGTACTCTTATCAATATCCCTTACTGTGAACATAGAATATTTGTGTTGAGAAATCTTTTCCACTTCAGGGACTAAATCCCTCATCTCACCCATAGCCATGTTTCCTTTCTCAACATATTGTTTTGCCAAATCTTCTTTAGATTAATAAGCTGGCCCAAATGTTTTATCAAAGATGTGTTTTTTGTTGCTAAAAGTTCTTCATTTGCCTTCACTTTGTAGTTTTCTTCCCTTTTCAACTTCTACAGTGATAATGCCATTCTCCAACATATCCAGATTCACTTGTTCTTTAGGCTCTTCCTCCTCTAAATCTACTATCTATGGGGACTATGTAATCTTCATCTTCTTAGGTGCAGTCTGCTGATCACTAGTGCCCAGGGCCTCTGAATTGCTTCTCTTGCTGCAAACACTTACCTTGGGGACTTTGAATATCATTTTCTGAGGAGCTTGCTATGTTTGACTCTATTGCAGGGTTGCCTCCACTTGTTGTGTTTGAGATGGTTGCAAGATTACTTCCATATTAACACAGACTTCTAGGTTTGCCAGCTTATCAAAACCCTTAGCATGTTAATGCTCATAAGGGGCCTATTTGTTCATAAATATTCTCTTGGATATGATTTTATGTGGATCATATCATCTTCCCTGTAGCTGTGCAAAACTAAACTCTTTGATTTCCTTGAATATGAGATAAGCATGATCTATTTTTGACAATGAAGGGTGCAATGATTAAAGGGAATTTGAGGTTGGAGGATTTGTGAAATTTCACGGAATGGTCTGTCTTAGATATGATTCTTTGCCTGATGAATTCAAGGGAAAAGACTATGGGGGTCAGAAAAATAGGCAACAAATAAGGGGATTCATGACAACCATAAACCCAAATTACTGTTGAATGCATGAACAATACCCAGTCCCCTACTCTGCTTTCTGGATTTGGTTGCAGATAGCTCCTCATGTCATCCAAAACTCTAGGCAAGTTGGTGTTGAAAATCAAACTGTAAACCCTAGACACAAATTTGTTGATGAAGATGAACAATGTAATCCTCTTACATTCAGTTGATATGAATGTTTCCTCAGGAAATTATCTCTTATTGGTTTCCAAGAAATATTCAACAAATAGGTGTAATATCTGAAATGTCTTAGAGATCGAAAATTCACTAGTTGTTTACGAATAATATCAACTATGAATTGATCAAAACTAATACAGACTGACAGCCCAGACTCTGACTGAAAAAATGTCAACAGGAAACCCAACATGACCTCGACCACATATTTGTCATTATCTAGACGTAAAATTTGACTCAATAGGGAACAAAACCATTGGACCTCAATAACCATTATACTCACATTCATTGGCAAAGACAGACTCTCTGAAAGATGATCTGGTTTGACAATTGTCTATAAAAACAAATCTCTGACTTATGATGGACACTCTCTGTATACCCTAATTAGCTTTTCTTCATTGAAAGGTTCAGAAAATGTGGAGAAAGACTCTGGTATACTGAGGGCATCTCAAATTGATATACTCTCTACCCTGCACATGACCTCGGACCCCTGTTTATTTAGGACGACTTTTTCTTCTTGTGAATAATGCTCTGCGCACCAACCTATGAATTCGGGAAAAGGGAAAGCGACTTCGAAAACATAAGGGACTATGGTGGCCTGGATTGCTTCAAGGAATGGTATATTATCTCCTACTTTATCGGATAGATTGCTTCTGGACACAGAGATGGGCGAAATGGTAATTTCGGTGTCGAAAACATATGAATCTCTGTCAATTAGGGCTTCTTCATTTGACACGAGGTCTTGCTCCGTTACTGAAGTTATGATAGGTTCCATGGAGTTGATGAAAAATACCTGAAAATGAGTGGAAATGGCATGAACTTGGTGTACTTTTGAGCTGCAGTTGAATGAGGGTGGTCGTGCCAACTTTCAAACGTTCTAGTATTTTGAAAAATAATAAAATAAACGACAAATTTCCTTTATATACTTTTTCAATTTCGGGGGTGCGAGGATGTATTTTGGGGACCCTGAAATGCACCTGATGGCACCATGTGGTCTCTACCGAAAACCATGGTTTAGTTTTTGGCCCGCTTTCGGGAATTATCTTCCGCACAACTCCTCCCCCTGAAATGATCCTCAACTGTCGATATGGAGAGATCGTGATCTGCGACGCATTGGTCCCATACATTTAGAGCCCCTGCCAGTTTATCCTCTTCCTGCTAGATTTATCCCCTCCCTTGATTTATCAGACTTCTAAACCAATTTAGCGCCTCACTAAGTCCTGAAATCTCAATTTCACACGAAAATTTTAATGGTGATAACAATTGGCATGTGATTTCATGACCCAAACCTTTGTAATATGTAATTAAAGGAATCAATGGTGATGATCAAACATTGGATCCATATCAATGGTCCATATCATATCTCTCTATCAACCCCCCAGTGGATTTTTGAGCCAATAGTAAAGTGCAAGTACTATTGGTGCCCTGACATCTCGATATCCTATTAGCTAATGGACTAGATTGGAGTTTGGTTGAGAGAGGAATCATGTTAAGTGTCGATGACCCAGTGGTTTGATAACCCTAATGATCCGGTATAACTAGATCGGAAGAACAAACAACACTATTGGTGTGAAGTGATATCCTGGTGTCCAACATTCGATACTCTGATATTGTGGTTTTTTTGCAAGGTTTCGACATATTGGCTCGGAACACCGGGACATAAGTAAAGTTGTATTTTGTGGGTGAAGGTCAAGACACCTGATCTAGTAATTCATTTAGCCCGTGGTTATAACACTCGATATTTTGAAGAGATAAAGGAACATGCACCTACATCTAAAGGAGATGATAAATGGAGTATTGTCCTATGGTTATAGCACTCGATCACATGGAGGATAAGAGGGTTAGTGTCAGATGAATATAGTGTTCTGGATATGAAAGGGAATATTAACGTCAAGCCAATAGGTGCTTAAGGAATATATTAGAAAGGAGGATTTTGGGCGTGAATGAACAAATTGAAAGCACACGAATGTTGAGTGTAAGAAGAGTTATTAGGAACTCTACACCTATGGGTATTGTGACCTGGTGGGTCATCAAAAAGAGATAGATATGTGATGCATCGATGTGGAGAATGGGATCAAGTGTCAGCATATTGGTGACTAAAGAAATATTTTTCACAGTTTTTCGGCGGGGGAAGATATATGGAGCACCAAAAAAGAAAATAAATTGTCAAAAAGAAGCTAAGTGATAACTCATTTCTTTCATCAGGGAAGAAGTTAAGATAATATTGATACTCGATATATCGGTGAAGGAGGGAAGATCTCCTCCATTGTATCAATGACAAAAATTCTTCTTCCATTGATACAATCAGTGTCGATGGGGAAAAGTGAAGATGAATTTGCTAAGTAAAAGAGATAAAAAGGACCTGAAACTTTTCCAAGCAAAACCTAAGTTCCTTTCCAATGATAAAATGGCTTGAAAAGCATAAGGAGGGTCACTATTTATTGAAAAAAAATATGGCTTCATAAGAAGAATACAAGAAAAAAGGGGAGATCTTGCTACCAAAACAACACCACTATATTGCGAAGAATAGTGAAGAAACATGAATCAATAATGGTGGTTATGAAAAAATTGAAATATTGCTCATTTTATTCTAGTTCAATCAACATACAGTGTTGTAAATATAGAAAATATTAACGTGGAAAAAGTTTCTAGATCATATGGGTATACTGAAAGTCATTTTGTATGACAAATACATTAAGTTCATCTCAAAATTTTAGAAATAGTTATTGAAGGCATTTGGTACAATTCTAAATTTGAGTACAACATACCATCCACAATTTAATGGACAAAAAGAAATGGTGAACCAAGTTATTGAAGACATGCCACTGATGTAAGTGATGGAAATATCATCCAACTGGAAATTATTTCTACTTGGTGTATTTTTCATACAATAACACACATAATGCATATTTAGGGAAGACAATACAATACTCCCAGTGAGTTGGGATAACCCAGTTCACTACAGTTATATTTGGCCCACAATTGTTCAAGGAAATGAAAGAACAAGTTGTCAAAATCAAATAGAATGCAAATGCACCGCAAGAAAATATATATATATATCAAATAAGATTGCACAAAGAATTTAGTGTTGGGGCTCATGTATTTCTCAATGGCACCAAACAAAAGCTCATCGAATCTTGAAAGTGGTACCCTAATATGACTTCGAGGAGAATTTACAATGGAAACTATATGATTAAGTGGTGAATCACCATTCATTCACAATGAGTGGGCAGTTAAATTTTTAGAAAAAATAAGTATTTGTCTTGTTTTCTATTATTATTTTTGTTATGCACATCAACGATAATTATTTGAATAGAATAAGAGGAATGATGCGTATTCATGTGAGTAAATATTGGCATGTGATGAAGACACTAGGATATGCAAGTTTGTTAATTTTTATTCCATATTGTGTGTTGGAAACCTAATCCTCTACTGTTATGGTATTAGTCACTCGTGAATGGATATGAAACGTCAAGTAAGTGTAACAGTCATCGAGAGTCCACGCGATATCTTGCAAGAGGAATCCAAATGTAAATCTCATGTATTTATACATGTATCGTATTAATGAAAAAATACAATTCACTCATATCTCCATTTGTGTACTCTAACATTGGTATCAAATCCCTAAAGTTATTAGGGCCTGATATAAGCTATGGTAGTTTTCCATAGCATGTTAAATCTGGATGTTTCATTTCCTCTCTCATGTAGAAATGTATATCCTATGCCAATTTAAATCCCCTACCAATGAGCCTTAGTCTACCTTATTCATTCATATTGGCATCATGTGCACCCTCATCTCTACCCAGGTGTTGGATTTTTTGGATCTGCTTCTCATCTCAAAATATCGGTTGCCTGAATCCTTGCTCTTGCGCGCATTGTAGTGGTTGATTTCATAACAGGGTAAGAGCATTTTGTGAAAGTTGTAGTGTAGAATTATTTTAGTGCAAAGGGCTATTATCACCGAAAAATCATCCGCAACATGACAAACAACAGTTGAAGAAAGACATCAATTCCAATAGAAAATAGTACACCTACAACATCAAAATCCATCAAAAAAGGCATAAAAGTTTACACTTTTTTCATAAATCCTTTGGTGCGTAAACTCACCAAAGGAAGCACATGCACTGTGCACATAATGCACGAGCCAACACAACCCTAATTGCACACTGTGCACAGGATGCACGACTATCTATGAGAAAACCCACACACTTCTCATGAACGACGCATTTATGAATCCTTTCGGCCTCTCAACCACTTCCAGTCCGACCCCCAACATGATTTGACACTCAAATCTGAGAAAAATCTAGCTTGGAGGCTGGTCAAGGGCTAGGAAGTGCCCTAAAATGCCCCTTGTTCACATTATGAACTAGTTATATCTTGCCATGAATGGACACTATAAATACATGCCATGGGTGTGATAGAAAAATAAGAACTTCAAGGTATTGTTATGCTGCGAGAATTCTTCTTGGATAATCCTCTTTTCTCTTTGAATCATTCAAGCACTATAGAAAGGGCCATTCCAGTCACCTCTTGAGAGGATTGGCATTTTATTTCTTCACCATTATGACTTGCCATTGTATGAAGAGAAGAGCTCTCTATTAGGGAATTCAAGAACCATCCCAAGGAGGAAGAGGGGATTCATAAGTCCCTGCCTTTCTCTATGGTGCTAGCCTATCAATACATTGATCCATTGGTAGCTATATGATTGTCATTTTCAGTTTTCATGGTTCTAGTTCTTGCAAGTTTTTCTAACCTTTGTTTTCTTTTGTTTTTATTTGAATTTCCTTGTTTCATGTGTATTTGGTTATCTAATCAACTCACAAATATTTGTCTTGTTTAGATGACTTAACTAGGCAAGTAAGTGTTGTGTTTTTGCTCACCCATGCGAGAAAACCAACACAACAGATTGGTGAACATACTAGGGATGTGAATCAAATTCCTCCCTATTTAAGTCCTAAGAGCACTTCTTTCTAATTGTTTGGCTATGCAGGTACCAAAACCAGCCTAGTTCAGTCTTCCAAATCTAGAATTTAGAGCTAAGGCAAGAGAATTTCATTTTAAAATTTCTTTCCCGATGCGTGACAGAGAGTTCACAGCTTTCAAGGCACACAGATGTGAATTCTACACGATGTGTGTAAGATCTTTCATAAACTTGTGCACTTGGTGCAACTAAAAGAACTACAACCTGCGCACAAGTTCAATTTTTTGCAAATTGTAAGGGTTTCTTTTTAGTGGTTTGAGGGCCCCTTGCCTTCAGATTTTAATTTCCTGCACTTTGTAAAGCAATCACACTTCACTTAGAGTCCTTTTTTACAAGAAATGTTATCTAACATAAACATAGGGGTAAAAAGAATCAAAATTATTCTCTTTGCTTTGTTTCCACGTGGATCGCTCATTTGGCGTTTAAAACTTTGATTTAAGGTTATTTCTTTTTCAAACACAATCAAATAATTTGGGACTAGAAATCAATTTTAACCCCAAGTATGTTCTTCCCTTGCACCCAAGTGTGATCTCGGGAATCAGAAAAGGTGATTAAAAGGAAATTTCATCTCCCTTAAATCATTAGGAGAGGGAAAAAAACCCTTTGGGTACCTCTTAGTTTTGAAAATTATCTTAAAGCTTTGTAAGGGCCCATACATGCCTACATGTTTACAATCTTAGGACAATTTCAAAAGGCTTTCTTAATCTAGACAACACTCTAGGAAAGTTTAAAATATCAGGTAAGGGCCCATACACGTCCACATGTCTACAATCCTATGATAGTTTCAAAATATTTTCTAGTATAGACAACATTCTAGGGAGTTTAAAGGATCAAGTAAGGACCCATATGCCCACATTGCTAGTTCTCTAGGGCTTTAAATATTCCGCAAGGTTGTACCAAAGAAACATAGTAAGCTCGGTAAGAAGATTTTTAAGGACAACAGGAAGTCCACATGCTACAGTCTTACACTTAACTTATTAAAAAACTTTTTCACACTTTTCACTTCCTTGCACACAAAGCCACTCATAACACACATAATGTAGTGTACCCTTTTACACTACCCAGGTTTCCAAACCCCTCAATTACCATTCTATACATGAATGTTTACATAATTGATACAGGAATTATAACCACATGCATTTAACACAATTAAACACATTAAAATCTCAGAGTAAAAGATATAATTCACTCCTGTAATT
>JASDQU010737057.1:128007-139106 GCA_032191745.1 Picea mariana | reverse complement strand
TGAAATTCATGAAGGAAAAATAAGAAAGGTGCCTTCAAATTTCATCGAAGTCTATAAATTCCAAGAATGAGAGTGAGTTCTTTCTGTACAAAGGACTATAACCATTGTCCACATAATAGATTGATGGTGTGGATTCAAACAACTTCCAAGTTGAGGAATCTATGGTTGTCAATAATCGAAGGAGTGAAGTTGTGGAGAGAAAACCCAATTGTAACCATTTGATCAAACCTATATTAATTTGTGATCGTTGATTTATGTCGGACCGTGCTCACAAAAATGTTTGAAATTTTCCAAATGTTCAATGGTTCGACGTCTCGGTGACCCGATAGCCAGTGGTGGGACAATATCTGTTTGTTCATTCCAAACTTAGATTGATGTATGCTAATGATAGCAAGCAATATATGCGAGAGAGGTTTATGACTTATATGTGTGTTTTGCAAGAGACCCCAACTATCAGATCAAACTAGGATTAAGTCTTGTTCGTCCATCTTATTGGCACGTGGTTCGGTGACCCAAACCTTTGTAATACATAATTAAAGGAATAGTGTTAAGTGTTGATGACCCATTTTTCTAATCACCCTAATGATATAGCATAACCAGTTCGAAAGAACAAACACCACTAATGGTGTGAAGTGATATCCTGATGTCCGGCATCCGATACTCCGGTATCGTGGTTCTGTTACAAGGTTTTGATATATTGGATCGAAAAACTGGGACATAAGAAAAGTTGTATGTCATGRGTGAAGGTAAGGACACTTGATYCRGTAATCYRTTTATCCCATGGTTATGGCACTCGGTCTTGTGAAGAGATAAAGGTACAAATTAGAATAGGCTCACAAAAATGTTTGCAATTTTCCAAATAGTCGATGGTTTGGCGTCCCTGTGACCCAATAATCGGTGGTGGGACAAGATCTATCCATTCATTCCATACTCATATTGATGGATGATAATGATAGCGGGAAACAAACATGAGAGAGGTTTAAGCCTTATATGTGGGGTTTGCATGAAATCCCAACCTTCGGATCAAACCAGGATTAAGTCATGTCCGACAATCTTGTTGGTGTTAGCACTCTGTAAATTTGTTTGGATGATAAAACAAACGATAGAGGTAACCTAAAAACCAACTTTAGAGATGGATACTAGCCTTCTCAGCTCAGAGAGGGCTCTCTCTTGTCACTTGATATTTCTTTCACAATCAATGGCTAGACTTTGTTTGTTTTGGGGGGTTTTTATAATTATGTTGAAAAGAAAGGGGAGGAAACACTCAGGGCTATGGAGTTGAATTTCTGAAAATGAATAGAAACAATGACTGGTCGGTAGAACTCTCCAGAGGATAAAGGATAAATGAGGCGATGGATATGAGTTATGAATTGTAATTTGCAGAGTGTAAAAAGAAAGGGGAAAACAAGTAACTGCATTACAACATTCATGAATTGAATTCTGAATTATTTAGGAAGAAACTTAACACAATTTAAATTGCTTAAGCCAAGAGCAACATAAGATGAAGTCTGGGCCTTTAAACTATCCAATTTAAACAAAATATAGTTCTAATGGAATCAGAAACACGAGAAATACATACAAAGAGAGAAGAAAAAACTCATATCACCACCATTAGAATCTTTTCATAGAGAATTCAAAGACTTCTGCATATGTATTCTATTCAACTTTAGAAAATTACATTCAAGTTCAAACAGCTAAAGTGTGCCCTTGAACGTCTGTCAACACTTAATACATTTGGAACTCCTAATATTTATACAAGTCCGAGATCCTTTGGTTTGAAACCGATTACAATGCTTAAAATGAAACGTTTAAGTTTCTAAAACTAATTACAATAATTACAAATGACAGTTTCGGTATTGGAACCGATTACAATGATTAAGAAGAAAACGTTTGATGATATGGCTTCTAACTCCTTTGACACTTCATCTCCTTTCTTTGCCACTTGTTCTTTTCTGGTCTTCTTCTTGATCTGCCATCTTTAGTGACACCTGGACATCATTTACTGGCTCCTGGAAAACCGCACTTTGTCTTACCTAGCCATACTATCTCCTTCCATTGCAAGTTGGAAGGGATATCATAATCCATCATTTCTTTGATCAGGATCTCCAAGTCAATGCAAGAGGCATATGTCATGACTGGTAGTCCAACTTTCACTGCTTCGAACTGATTCAAAAACTCAAAATCTGTAATTAGATGTTCAACCAGGGTTGCTCCTTTGAAGTTTTCCTCCAGGTTTTCAAACTTGGAGTGATCCATTTTGCACTGAGTGAGGTGAGCATTATATTCTTCCTAGTCATATAAATTTCCTTTTCCATCCCAAAATGGTGGGAGTCCTTTAATAAAAAACTTTTCAAACAGATCATTGAAATCTTTCACACTTTGGTGCATCTGCGTTGCCTTGGTTTGGACTGATTTCAGTAGGTTATGTTTAGAAATAACCCTCCTGCCCTAGATGATCAATGTAGTTCTATCTTTAACTCCAATGGTCTGAAGTTCTGCAGTAGGGATGGATTTGAGTAGGTTTATGGCATTTTGAGCCCACTCTTATGGTTTCTTTGCTAGAGTCTCATTCACAACAGTGCACCTGCTTCTGGCTATGATGACCATGTTGTCTTTATCATTGATGAAGTTTAAATACACTTTGAACTTGGCAGTTTCAACAGTTATAGAATCCCAGATTATATGCTTGGCTCCCTGCAACAATCCTTTTCCTCTTAATATTATTTTCAACTTGTCTATCCTTTCCTTCAAGGATCCATTCTCATTCTTTCGTCCTTCGCTTGCATTTCCTATCTCAATTTTTCTATGTCCCCTTTTAACCCCTTGATTTCTCCTACCTTCAGGCTAACTTGTGACATAGCCTAGACAAGTCCTTCAGTGTTTGGTCCAACTTCTATAGTAAGAGGTACAACTACAATCATGTTCAACAATTGTGTTTTCTCTTGTGACCATTTCATCTTTTCTCGCTCTAGCTGCAACACCTTAGCTTTGTATTTCAATGCCCCTTGTCGAAATGCTTATTTTTCCTGTTCTAGAGCAACTGATTTTGTTGTTTGTGGATGCTCTGTGGTAGACATTTTCAATTTCTTCTTCAATATTTGAATCAATTTGTCCTTCTCATCCAATGAGGATTTCACCCCTTGGGGGCCTTCAGATTCTATCCTCTTGACCTGAGTCTACCAAGCTCTGTTAGATGCCTTTTCTTGCCTCAACTGGCCTTCCAATTTTATTGCATAAGATGACAACTTTGAATTCTTCAATCTTAGACTCAAGTAATCAGAATACACCATATCACTAGTATTCTTGTGGAATTTGACTTTGTTTGGAGCACTGATGTTGTCATACTTTATCTTGATCTCAGATACTTTGTCTTCAGCTGCAAATGCTATATTAAAGGTACTCTTATCAATATCCCTTACTGTGAACATAGAAGATTTGTGTTGAGAAATCTTTTCCACTTCAGGGACTAAATCCCTCATCTCACCCATAGCCATGTTTCCTTTCTCAACATATTGTTTTGCCAAATCTTCTTTAGATTGATAAGCTGCCCCAAATGTTTTATCAAAGATGTGTTTTTTGTTGCTAAAAGTTCTTGAGTTGCCTTCACTTTGGAGTTTTCTTCCCTTTTCAACTTCTACAGTGATAGTGCCATTCTCCAACATATCCAGATTCACTTGTTCTTTAGGCTCTTCCTCCTCTAAATCCACTATCTGTGGGGACTATGTAATCTTCATCTTCTTAGGTGTAGTCTGCTGATCACTAGTGCCCAGGGCCTCTGAACTGCTTCTCTTGCTGCAAACACTTACCTTGGGGACTTTGAATTTCATTTTCTGAGGAGCTTATTGTGTTTGACTCTGTTGCAGGGTTGCCTCCACTTGTTGTGTTTGAGATGGTTGCAATATTGCTTCCATATTAGCACAGACTTCTAGGTTTTCCAGCTTATCAAAACCCTTAAAATGTTAATGCTCATAAGGGGCCTATTTGTTCAACAATTTTCTCATGGATATGATTTTATGTGGATCATATCATCTTCCCTGTAGCTGTGAAAAACTAAACTCTTTGAACTTTCCTTGAATCTGAGATAAGCATGATCTATTTTTGACAATGAAGGGTGCAATGATAAAAGGGAATTTGAGGTTGGAGGATTTGTGAAATTTCACGAAATGCTCTGTCTTAGATATGATTCTTTGCCTGATAAATTCAAGGGAAAAGACTATGGGGGTTAGAAAAATAGGCAACAAATAAGGGGATTCATGACAACTATAAACCCAAATTACTGTTGAATGCATGAACAATACCCAGTCCCCTACTTTGCTTTCTGGATTTGGTTGCAAATAGCTCCTCATGTCATCCAAAACTCTAGGCAAGTTGGTGTTGAAAATCAAACTGTAAACCCTAGACAAAACTTTGTTCATGAAGATGAGCAATGTAATCCTCTTACATTTAGTTGATATGAATGTTTCCTCAGGAAATTATTTCTTATTGGTTTCCAAGAAATATTCAACAAATAGGTGTAATATCTGAAATGTCTTAGAGATCGAAAATTCACTAGCTGTTTACGAATATTATCAACTATGAATTGATCAAAACTAATACAGACTGACAGACCAGACTCTGAATGAAAAATGTCAACAGGAAACCCAACATGACCTCGAACACATGTTTGTCATTATCTAGACCTAAAATTTGACTCAATAGGGAACAAACCCATTGGACCTCAATAACCATTATACTCACATTCATTGGCAAAGACAGACTCTCTGAAAGATGATCTGGTTTGACAATTGTCTATAAAAATAGATCTCTGACTTATGATGGACACTCTCTGTATACCCTAATTAGCTTTTCTTCATTGAAAGGTTCAAAAAATGTGGAGAAAGACTGTAGTATAATGAGGGCATCTCGAATTGATATACTCTCTACCCTGCACATGACCTCGGACCCCTGTTTATTTAGGACGACTTTTTCTTCTTGTGAATAATGCTTTGCGCATCAACCTATGAATTCGGGAAAAGGGAAAGCAACTTTGACAACATAAGGGACTATGGTGGCCTGGACTGCTTCAAGGAATGGTATATTCTTTCCTACTTTATCGGATAGATTGCTTCCGGACACAGATATGGGCGAAATGGTAATTTTGGTGTTGAAAACATATGAATCTCGGTCAATTAGGGCTTCTTCATCTGACACGAGGTATTGCTCCATTACTGAAGTTATGATAGGTTCCATGGCGGTGATGAAAAATACCTGGAAATAAGCGGAAATGGAATGAACTTGGTGTAATTTTGAGCTGCAATTGAATGAGGGTGGTCGTGCCAACTTTCAAACGTTCTAGTATTTTGAAAAATAATAAAATAAACGACAAATTCCCTTTATATACTTTTTCAATTTCGGGGGTGCGAGGATGTATTTTGGGGCAACTTGCTTCTGACCCCGAAATGCACCTGATGGCGCCACGTGGTCTCGACCGAAAACCATGGTTTAGTTTTTGGCCCGCTTTCGGGAATTATCCTCCACACAACTCCTCCCCCTGAAATGATCCTCAACTGTCGATATGGAGAGATTGCGATCTACGATGGATCGGTCCCATACGTTTAGAGCCCCTGCCAGTTTATCCTCTTTCTGCTAGATTTATCCCCTCCCTTGATTTATCATACTTCCAAACCAATTTAGCGCCTCACTAAGTTTTGAAATCTCAATTTCACACCAAAATTTTAATGGTGATAACAATTGGCATGTGATTTCGTGACCCAAACCTTTGTAATATGTAATTAAAGGAATCGATGGTGAATATCAAACATTGGATCCATATCAATGGTCCATATCATATCTCTCTATCAACCCCCCTGTGGATTTTTGAGCCAGTAGTAAAGTGCAAGTACTATTGGTGCCCTGACATCTCGATCTCCTATTAGCTGATGGACCAGATTGGAGTTTGGTTGAGAGAGGAATCGTGTTAAGTGTCGATGACCTAGTGGTTTGATAACCCTGATGATTTGGTATAACTAGATCGGAAGCACAAACAACACTATTGGTGTGAAGTGATATCCTGGTGTCCAACATTCAATACTCTGATATTGTGTTTTTTTTGCAAGGTTTCAATATATTGGCTCGGAACACCGGGACATAAGTAAAGTTGTATTTTGTGGGTGAAGGTCAGGACACCTGATCTGGTAATTCATTTAGCCTGTGGTTATAACACTCGTTATTTTAAAGAGATAAAGGAACATGCACCTACATCTAAAGGAGATGACAAATGGAGTATTGTCCCATGGTTATAACACTCGGTCACATGGAGGATAAGAGGGTTAGTGTCAGATGAATAAAGTGTTCTGGCTATGAAAGGGAATATTAGCGTTGAGCCAATATGTGCTTAAGGAATATATTAGAAAGGAGGATTTTGGGCGTGAATGAACAAATTGAAAGCACATGAATGTTGAGTGTAAGAAGAGTTATTAGGAACTCTACACCTATGGGTATTGTGACCTGGTGGGCCCTCAAAAAGAGATAGAGATGTGATGCATCGATGTGGAGAATGGGATCAAGTGTCAGCATATTGGTGACTAAAGAAGTATTTTTCACAGTTTTTCGGCGGGGGAAGATATATGGAGCACCAAAAAAGAAAATAAATTGTCAAAAAGAATCTAAGTGATAAATCATTTCTTTCATCGAGGAAGAAGTTAAGATAATATTGATACTCGATATATCGATGAAGGAGGGAAGATCTCCTCCATTGTATCAATGAAAAAAATTCTTCTTCCATTGATACACTCAGTGTCGATGGGGAAAAGTGAAGATGAATTTGCTAAGTAAAAGAGATAAAAAGGACTTGAAACTTTTCCAAGCAAAACCTAAGTTCCTTTCCAATGATAAAATGGCTTGAAAAGCATAAGGAGGGTCCCTATTTATTGAAAAAAAATATGGCTTCATAATAAGAATGCAAGAAAAAAGGGGAGATCTTGGTACCAGAACAACACCACTATATTGCGAAGAATAGTGAAGAAACATGAGTCAATAATGGTGGTTATGAAAAAATTGAAATATTGCTCATTTTATTCTAGTTCAATCAACATACAGTGTTGTAAATATAGAAAATATTAACGTGGAAAAAGTTTCCAGATCATATGGGTATACTGAAAGTCATTTTGTATGACAAATACATTAAGTTCATCTCAAAATTTTAGAAATAGTTATTGAAGGCATTTGGTACAATTCTAAATCTGAGTACAACATACCATCCACAATTTAATGGACAAAAAGAAATGGTGAACCAAGTTATTGAAGACATGCCACTGATGTAAGTGATGGAAATATCATCCAACTAGAAATTATTTCTACTTGGTGTATTTTTCATACAATAACACACATAATGCATATTTAGGGATGAAAATACAATACTCCCAGTGAGTTGGGATAACCCAGTTCACTACAGTTATATTTGGCCCACAATTGTTCAAGTAAATGAAAGAACAAGTTGTCAAATTCAAATAGAATGCAAATGCACCGCAAGAAAATTTATATATGTCAAATAAGATTGCACAAAGAATTTAGTGTCGGGGCTCATGTATTTCTCAATGGCACCAAACAAAAGCTCATCGAATCTTGAAAGTGGTACCCTAATATGACTTCGAGGAGAATTTAAAATGGAAACTATATGATTAAGTGGTGAATCACCATTCATTCACAATGAGTGGGTAGTTAAATTTTTAGAAAAGATAAGTATTTGTCTTGTTTTCTATTATTATTTTTGTTATGCACATCAACAATAATTATTTGAATAGAATAAGAGGAATGATGCGTATTCATGTGAGTAAATATTGGCATGCGATGAAGACACTAGGATATGCAAGTTTGTTAATTTTTATTCCATATTGTGTGTTGGAAACCTAATCCTCTACTGTTATGGTATTAGTCACTCATGAATGGATATGAAACGTCAAGTAAGTGTAATGGTCATCGAGAGTCCACACGATCTCTTCCAAGAGGAATCCAAATGTAAATCTCATGTATTTATACATGTATCGTATTAATGAAAAAATACAATTCACTCATATCTCCATTTGTGCACTCTAACATTGGTATCAAATCCCTATAGTTATTAGGGCCTGATATAAGCTATGGTAGTTTTCCATAGCATGTTAAATCTGGATGTTTCATTTCCTCTCTCATGCAGAAATGTATATCCTATGCCAGTTTAAATCCCCTGCCAATGAGCCTTAGTCTACCTTATTCATTCATATTGGCGTCATGTGCACCCTCATCTCTACCCAGGTGTTGTAGTTTTTGGATCTGCTTCTCGTCTCAAAATATCGGTTGCCTGAATCCTTGCTCTTGCGCGCATTGTAGTGATTGATTTCATAATAGGGTAAGAGCATTTTGTGAAAGTTGTAGTGTAGAATTATTTTAGTGCAAAGGGCTATTATCACCGAAAAATTGTCCGCAACATGACAAACAACGGTTGAAGAAAGACATCAATTCCAATAGCAAATAGTACACCTACAACATCAAAATCTATCAAAAAAGGCATAAAAGTATACACTTTTTTCATAAATCAAAGTGCGTAAACTCACCAAAGGAAGCACATGCACTGTGCACATAATGCACGAGCCAACATAACCCTAATTGCACACTGTGCGCGACTATCTATGAGAAAACCCACACACTTCTCATGAACGATGCATTTATGAATCTTGTCGGCCTCTCAACCACTTCCAGTCCAACCCCCAACATGATTTGACACTCAAATCTGAGAAAAATCTAGCTTGGAGGCTGGTCAAGGGCTAGGAAGTGCCCTAAAATGCTCCTTGTTCACATTATGAACCAATTATATCTTTCAATGAATGGACACTATAAATATATGCCACGGGTGTGCTAGAAAAATAAGAACTTCAAGGTATTGTTATGCTGCGAGAAATCTTCTTGGATAATCCTCTTTTCTCTTTGAATCATTCAAGCACTATAGCAAGGGCCATTCCAGTCACCTCTTGAGAGGATTGGCATTGTATTTCTTCACCATTGTATGAAGAGAAGAGCTCTCTATTAGGGAATTCAAGAACCATCCCAAGGAGGAAGAGGGGATTCATAAGTCCCTGCCTTTCTCTATGGTGCTAGCCTATCAATACATTGATCCATTGGTAGCTATATGATTGTCATTTTCAGTTTTCATGGTTCTAGTTCTTGCAAGTTTTTCTAACCTTTGTTTTCTTTTGTTTTTATTTTTATTTCCTTGTTTCATGTGTATTTGGTTATCTAATCAACTCACATCATTGTCTTGTTTAGATGACTTAACTAGGCAAGTAAGTGTTGTGTTTTTTCTCACCCATGTGAGAAAACCAACACAACAGATTGGTGAACATACTAGGGATGTGAATCAAATTACTCCCTATTTAAGTCCTAAGAACACTTCTTTCTAATTGTTTGGTTATGCAGGTACCAAAACCAGCCTAGTTCAGTCTTCCAAATCTAGAATTTAGAGCTAAGGCAAGAGAATTTCATTTTAAGATTTCTTTCCCGATGCATGACAGAGAGTTCACAGCTTTCAAGGCACACATATGTGAATTCTACGCGGTGTGCGTAAGATCTTTCATAAACCTGCGCACTTGGTGCGACTAAAAGAACTACAACCTGTGCACAAGTTCAATTTTTTGCAAATTGTAAAGGTTTTTTTTTAGAGGTTTGAGGGCCCCTTGCCTTCAGATTTTAATTTCCTGCACTTTGTAAAGCAATCACACTTCACTCAGAGTCCTTTTTTACAAGAAATGTTATCTAACATAAGCACATAGGGGTAAAAAGAATCAAAATGCTTCTATTTTCTTTGTTTCCACATGGATGGCTCATTTGGCATTTAAAACTTTGATTTAAGGTTATTTCTTTTCCAAACACAATCAAATAATTTGGGACTAGAAATCAATTTTAACCCCCAAGTATGTTCTTCCCCTGCACCCAAGTGTGATCTCGGGAATCAGAAAAGGTGATTAAAAGGAAATTTCATCTCCCTTAAATCATTAGGAGAGGAAAAAAACCCCTTTGGGTACCTCTTAGTTTTGAAAATTATCTTAAAGATTTGTAAGGGCCCATACATGCCCACATGTTTACAATCTTAGGACAATTTCAAAAGGCTTTCTTAATCTAGACAACACTCTAGGAAAGTTTAAAATATCAGGTAAGGGCCCATACACGTCCACATGTCTACAATCCTATGATAGTTTCAAAATCTTTTCTAGTATAGACAACATTCTAGGGAGTTTAAAGGATCAAGTAAGGACCCATATGCCCACATTGCTAGTTCTCTAGGGCTTTAAATATTCCGCAAGGTTGTACCAAAGAAATATAGTAAGCTCAGTAAGAAGATTTTTAAGGACCACAGGAAGTCCACATGCTACAGTCTTACACTTAACTTATTAAAAAACTTTTTCACACTTTTCACTTCCTTGCACACAAAGCCACTCATCACACACATAATTTCTATTAGAATAGTGGAGGTCGAAGTAAGATTTCTTCTTAAGTACCCATAAAGTAATTCAAAGGAAATTTGAAAGATCCAACTACTTCTTTAGAAATTATCCACACCAATTAAATTCAAACAAGGTTGTTCCATGACCCCAATCTCTCAGCCCACTCCATCTAAAAAATTTCTAAAAACACACTAAATTTTTCTCAACAGGAGGTGCCAAAAAGAAATTTTTAGTCTAGGTAGGATCTCAAGGGTAGGCATCCAAATAACCCCCCGTTATCAGGTTCTCACATTTTGAAACAACATAAGTTGAGAATAGGGATCCTTCAAATCCTCCAAGTCAAGTGTTCCTATACCATAAGGTAGGGAGATACCCGTGAAGGGTCGAAGGCCGAGGTTCGGTTGTTCTATGCATCCCTTCTTGAGTCACCCAACTCTTATGAGGGTACCAACCTGTGACCCATTTTTTAGGCTGAAAATTTAAATGTTGCACTTTGAACGAGGTACTTAGTGGCCAAACATGGGATATCTACCCAAGTGGCAGTTGTGGGCTACAATCACACCTTGGTCAAATTTTATGTGGCTATTTGGAAATATCGCCAGCTCTTTCGGGATATGCACCCTCTACCCCTCATTATAACTGACT
>JASDQU010737057.1:95681-110348 GCA_032191745.1 Picea mariana | reverse complement strand
TGGAAAATTCTAAAGTTGGTGGGTTGATAAGCTTGATAGTGGCTCTAAATCTAGCGAGTGCACCCAGATCACAGATCGAGACCGGATCTATGTCCACAATCCATTATGGGGACACAACATACTCAGGCGATAATTTTATTAAGTGGTCCCACAATTGAAACTGTGGTTTGGCGAAAGTGATATGTGGTAGAAGGCAGTGGATTGCGGGCCCAAAAAAGGTGTGATTCCAAACTGCTTTTGATGGCCTGACAATCGCATGCTTATATAGAGTCATATCCAAGAGCACCACGTGGCTGCCCCTTGAGCATTTAATCTCATTGAGTTCCCGAGAGATGGTAGTCAATGAAAGTAGAGATGGTAGTTGAAACCTCGGCTCACTCCATAAATGGAAGGCATAGAAAGCCCGATCGTGGGGACTGAACCGTCAGCCTATTGTACCCCTATGGACAGATTTTCCTTTAGGCCCATGCCGATCTGAGCTCACGTTTGATAGAGGGATACATGTGGTCTAATAGAATACTGCTCGGACGCAATGCTTTGAATGTAGTGATTTGATCACACTCCTGATAGTTGAGGACTGGTCTGAGTATAAATGTTTCAGTTTGATATTTTGTTAAGGTCGTCAACTGGTTGAGCAAAGCTCCCTATTTTGTAATGTTTTTATTCCAGAACTATTCTTTGGTTATGTATTAAATTTGAGACTTTCAGATTAATAGAAGTCATCCTCTCTCATCTCTCTGTAAAAACTATGCTAAAACACTCGGGCATGGAGGATCCAATTGAGGGTTGTTATGTTGTTGTAATGTAGGTTTTATTACAATGGTATCGTGACCATTTTTAGTCAGCTCCCTTGTTATCTTTTCCCTCTTACACTGAATGGCTCGGGCATGGAGGATCTAGTCGAGTTGTTGTAGCTGCATTGTGATGTAGGTTTTATCATTGTGTTGTTGTGACTGTGTCATTTGGACATATTTCAGTGTCTGAAATTTGAGCTTAAGAGTGATCTTGAGTCTAAGTTTTTATTCTCCAAGATGCTTGAAAGCATGATTCCCGTAGAATTCGTGTCCACCTTTCTCGCTAAGTCTTCCCTCTGCTCACACTTAAACTCAATTCACTGACTGAAGTTAATGTGGCCCTCACTTCCCTATGCATTTCTTGTCTAGTTCTGTGTTGAAACATCATTCATATATTGAATTTTTTCCTTTGACCTCCACTCATATAAAACCAACAATCACCGAAAACTCTGATGGGTATTGGGCTTATCCTCCTGCAATCTGAGGGTGACTCTCAGTGCTAACAACTTGTCCCTATGATTTCCAAGGATGTAGCATCCACTTTTCCTCAATCACAAGAGGAATCCATCAACAAGGCCCAACAATTTGACCTCATATATGCCCAATCAGGTTACGTGTACACAATATTTCTTGATGCACCCAAAACCCTAACATTTGGCCAGGACAAACCTGGGGTTTCCCATGTTGTGGATGGGTTGATTGGTTCTATGAAACACCTCAACCCTTATGACCACCTATCACCTACTTATGGTGCAAAATAGTATCCTCAACCATAGGGGGGGATGTCTTATTACCCTCCTCCCACTCACCAACAACCATATCTTATTGTTCCCCCTCAGTCGTTGTGGGGACCCCCACTGGTACCCCTGATGCATCCAGTCTCTCAATCAAGTATGGGTCCACCCCCAACCCCCGTATATAAACCCAACAATAGTGGAATTACTTCAACTTCCTATACACCATATGGATCATCTCTACAAAAAAATCCATATTTTCCATTTCCTAGTCCTCCCCATCCAGTTTCTCCTCTACCAAGACAACCACATGTTAACGTTAACTTTGTTCAATGCTCTCCCATTCAACAGGTTCATGCTTTCGAAAAGTTGAATATGAAAAATATGACCCATCAGCCGAAGAATGCCAAGAAGAAAGGAAAAAATCAAAACAATAACAACCTGAGACCAGGAGGAAATAACCCCCAGCAGAACAACCCCGCAGGGGGAAACTAGAATCAAGGCAACAAAAACCCCCAAGGGGGAAAAAATAACAATCAACCACGACAAGGGAAGAAAAAAAATATCACAACTAACTTCCCTTGCACCCTATGTGGTGAGTATGGACATTATACTCACCAGTGACCCAAAATTGTCGATTATAAATGAATAAAAGAATCCATGAACACACAACGCCCTCCAGAACCACCTGCCCCTCAGCTGACCCCACAACATTATTTGCAACCACCACCACCGACTTTTTTTCAAAACCCTATTTCACACTAAGATGTGATGAATACCCAACAAGAGATAAACTCTACCCCACCACAAATGGGGCAATATAAAAAACCATGTCCCAATCAACACGAAAATCTAGCCGATCGCAATATCCTCCATACTAGTGAAGGGGAGATTCTTCTGCAAACATGCAACCATCAGTATGGCATGCCTTTTGACTCTACCCCAAACAACTCATAAAAAAATCTAGCTACAACATGACAACCATTGATGATCCCACGTCCTAACACTGAGCCAAATCTCTGTATACCCTGCCTACCTTTACGACGGAACATACATAACCCTCATTCTAGGGAAACCCATAACTACAGTTTGGTTGATGAATTAGCATAGTCTCCTGCAACCATGTTTGTGTTGAAGGTCCTCCAACCCTTTCATCATAGTGCAAATAATTTATTTCCACCTTGGGGGCAGTCGACCTAGCTGATACTCGACTAATCACCTTTGATTTAGATAACGAAGAACCACGCCTCCCCGCTTTGGTAGCCTTTCAGATACCAGTTAAGATCTGGAAAATCATAGTTTATCGGTGCATCATCGATGAAGTTGCATCTACATGCATCATGTTCAAAGTAGTATGGCAGAAACTCAGTTCACTAGAGCTAGTACCATCTGCCATCACCCTGAGAGCTTATGATGGTCAACCATCATCCCATGAAGGGCTCTTCCAAAATGTCCCCGTTGAAATTGGGGGAAAAACCATCCTCATTGACATTGAAGTTATCGACACCCCACTTGATTATAATATCTTGTTCAAACGTAGCTACATGTATGCTATGAAGGCGATATCCTCTTCTGTGTTTCGTACAATGGTGTTCCCCCATAACGGGAAAATCGTCACCATCGACCAAATTACACACTACGAGCCTAATCATTCCGCCAACATTGATAACAACCTCCCTCTTGTCTATGCTAGCTCGAATACTTTTCCAGTCGTCGACATTGGCCCTGGAATATTTAAAGACCCATCCTTGTTAGGAACTTATCATGGAGCACCACCCCTCCTAAACCCATCTATTTCAGCACAAGTGTGTGTAGTTTCCTCTAAGGAATAGATGTTGGAGACAATACTCCTCTCACTAAGGCCCCTCCCCACATCAAAGTCCCACCAGTTAGAGAACTACTACCTTAGGTATTCCTTGAAAACACCACCACCCCACTGGTCTTGGATTCTCTACCCCCCCCCACCCTTCAAGGGAAAATACCAATTTGGGAGATAGTAGGCCATTACCCAAATCCCTGATGCAAACTCCTCTTCTCTCCTTAGGGTTTTGCGACCTCCCGGTCAAGGATATTCATAAAGCTGAGCCGAATTGGATCTTCGGGCCTTTGCTGGAACCCAACATTACTTTACACATGCCCCTTTTCTTCATTGGCGCAGGTTCTATGAGAACCCATAGACTTGCGAAGACCAAAGTAGCGAGGTCATTAGAGTCATCCATGAAGGAGGAAACTTGGCCAAAGATCTGCTAGTCCGGAGACTTAGCACTCCATAGGTCTTGTGGAGAAGTGTTTCGGAATTTCCTGAAGCATCAGAGCCTAAACATTGAGGGTCCTTGATCTAGGAAAGTGGTGAGGACCATTGATCCTCGTGCCAGTCAAGTTCAATGGGTCGGGGTTTGGAGGAATCATCGACAACTACAGTTGAAATTGTCGAAGGCCCAAAAGTCAAAACGTTGTTAGCTGTCAGATAATCGAGGACACGTGGAGAGCAGATCAAGACTTCACTAGTTTGGCGTTCAACATTTTGCAAGCATCGTGTGTTAGAGAGGAGAGAAACGTAGAAGCCCAAAGCGCTTGGTGAGGTTTAGGCCTGGGTCATAGCCCAAGGTCAAATAAACGAAGAGGGGCCTATCCCATAGAGCTAGTGCCTGATATTTAAACTACAAAAAAGGAAAAGGGGCTTAGCGGAAGCTCGTGAGTTCTCATAGAACCTATGCCAACGAAGAAAAGGGGCCTGTGTAAAGTAATGTTGGGTTCCAACAGGGGCCCAAAGAGCCAATTCGTATCAACTTTGTGAAGATCCTTGACTGGGAGGTCGCAAAACTACGAGGAGAGAAAGGGGGGGGGATGCATCAAGCTTGATGTAGACCCCCCCTGCTCTCCCTCGGGGCTGTGCGACATCCCGATCAAGGATCTTCAAATATCTGAGCCGAATTGGCTCTTCGGGCCCCTGCTGGAACCCAAAACTACTTTACACATGCCCCTTTTCTTCATTAGCGCAGGTTCTATGAGAACCTATAGAATCACGAAGCTCAAAGTCGTGAGGTCATCAGGGTCGTCCGTGAAGGAGGACACTTGGTCGAAGATATTC
The DNA here is from genome assembly GCA_032191745.1 of Picea mariana. Taxonomy (NCBI): domain Eukaryota; kingdom Viridiplantae; phylum Streptophyta; class Pinopsida; order Pinales; family Pinaceae; genus Picea; species Picea mariana. The sequence goes on along the minus strand of JASDQU010737057.1, from coordinate 105,729 downwards.
TAGTTTGAATACTTAGCTCTCCGGAGGTCTTGTGGAGGAGTGTTTCAAAATTTCTTGAAGCATTGGAGCCCGAACATTGAGGGTCGTTGATCTAGGAAAGTGGCAAGGACTGTTGATCCTCATGCCATTCAAGTTCATCGGGTCGGGGTTCGGAGCAATCGACGACAATTGCAGTTGAAACTGTCGAAGGCTCGAAAGTCAAAATGTCATCAACTGTCGGATAATCGAGGACACATGGAGAGCGGATCCAAACTTCTCTAGTTTGGCATTCAATGTTTTGCAAGTGTCCTGTGTTAGAGAGGAGAGAAATTTCAAAGCCCAAAGCCCGAAGCACTTGGGGAGGTTTAAGCCTGGGTCATAGCCCGAGGTCACATCAACAAAGAGGGGCCTAGACGAGAGAGCTAGTGCATGATATTTAAACTGCAAAAAGGAACAGGGGCTTAGCGGGAGCCCATGGGTTCTCATAGAGCTTGCGCAAACGAATAAAAGGGGTTTGTGTAAAGTAATGTTGGGTTCTAGCAGGGGCTTGAAGAGCCAATTCGGCTCAGCTTTGTGAAGATCCTTGACCGGGAGGCCGTAGAACCCCGAGGAGAGAAGGTAGGGCTGCATCAATCCCTTTTTTCTACCCCCCATCTGGCGTCCAAGCATTCCAGGTAGTCACTACCCTCACACTTCCCAAAATTCTTATCGCCATCCTTGTATGGTATCTCCATCCACCCTCTATGGTCCCTACACCATATCTCCCTTCTTAGACAGAGGGATTACTGATGTAGATCCCAGTATAAGATCCTACCACACCACCCCCACCTCCAACAAGAGGCAACACCACCACCATCGGGGGCAGACGAATGAAGAATGAGCCCATAGCTCCACCCCCTCCCCAAGATCAACCTCCATGCACACTATGCAAAAGAGAAGGAAACCCCACTAACAAATGTCCTACTCTTCCCAAGTTACACAATCTTATCCAGCTCCCTAAAGCAACCCCATTGTTGGCCACTCCCCCAAGTACATCCACTGCTACTACAGAGTCCTCAACCACACGCAAGAAAGGGTTATGAACCAATTTCGCTTGTCCCATATGCTCAAAATATGGCCATTACATTCATCATTTCCCAACTCTACCTCAATTTTGCCAAAAATTAGCCGCAATACGCCACACATCCCTACCTGAGCCCTCTCAGGCACTCCCTATTAATGTTCACATTACTAACATTCATTATATTTCTTCGCCAGTCCCTGAGCATATGATATGTCCTTTCGCTATCTGTGACTCACTCGTTCATTTAACGTATCAGTGTCCTTTGACTTTTGAATATCGAGGTCATCACTCAACCCCTATTCAACCTCATCTGATCACCCCACGACTCGTGATATAGCATAATGCCCTCATCCATTCCCTAGATACTGTTTTCATCACCTCCCCTGAACCTCAGTTACTCCCCATTCCTCCATGGTTCACATTTCGACTATCTAAGGATATTCCCACAAATCCTCCCAATTATCTGACAACTCTCCCATATGAGATATTCCCCCCCACCACAGTTTATCATCCACACTGTCTTGACATTTGGTTTATGTCAAGCGAGCTATCGCACCCCATATGTGATACCACTTCTACGTCCTCATCCCTTGAGGCCAATAACTCTTATCCTCTGATGGTTCCTCCTACCATCCCTTGGGATCCCCTGTATTCTCGCATTTTCCACTACAACAAATATATATTGGAAGAATTGACTAGCCTTGATTTCCCATGGAATGCGCTCCATCATCGAGCACTTTTCTCTCACAAGAAGTATTTCACCCTTCTGACCAAGCCTCCCTATACGCAATCAAAACCAAGGATTTTATTCCTCTGAGGCATATTGACTGGTTCAAAAACCCTATTCTTGCCCCTGATGCTTTTGAAGAAGGCAACATGGACAACATCTCCCCCATAGTCAAAATTGACATTTCCATTAAACCAAGCATCATAGAAGAGATCACCATTGGTGCCACATGCTCCCCTGAAGAAACCATTTCTTACAAAGCTCTCTTTCAAGAATATCGGGATATTTTTGCCTGGTCATAAACGAAGATGCCCGACCTTGATCCTTCTATAGTCAAACATCATATAAACACATGGTCGAATATCACCCCTATTCGTCAAAAGCAATGCCCCCTCCACTCGTCCAAAGTTGCAACTATCAAAGTGAAAATTGATAAATTACATGTTGTCGGGTTCGTTTACCCCATTTCATACTCTTCATGGGTCTCCAACCACGTCCCTGTTAACAAAACAGGGAAATATTCGCGTTTGCACAGACTTTCATGACCTCGAGCACGCTTGTCCCAAAGACAACTTTTGAACCCCTTTCATAGACCAAATAATCGATGATTGCATTAACCATGAGGCACTATCCTTTATGGATGGGTTATCCAACTACAATCAAATTCAAATCCACCCAACAGATTAGTACAAAACTGCTTTTACAACCCCTTGGGGCACATTTTCTTATCGCGCCATGTCCTTCGGGCTAAAAAATGCCGGTGCTACATTCCAACAGGTCATGACCTACATTTTTCATGATCTTGCTCGCATCATTCTCTCTTATTTGGATGACTTCACTGCTCGATCCAAAAAATGAACCCAACATTTAGATGACTTACGCATCGTTTTTGAACGATGTCGCCAATATAATATCCGCTTGAACCCCCTCAAGTGTGTCTTTTGTATCACTGTTGGGTGCCTCCTTGGGTTCATTCTCTCCCGACATGACATCACTATAGACCCCGTCAAGGTCCAAGCTATCACAAAAATTCCACCACCTAGGACTTTATGCCAACTGCAAAGCCTACAAGGCAAAGCCAACTTTTTACATCGCTTTGTCCCAGACTACACCACCCGCGCACATGGTTTTCTCCGCTCACTGTGCCTTGATATCCCATTTTGATTGGATTAACATTCTCAAATAACTTTTGATGATTTAAAATCCTCCCTATCCAATGCCCATTTGAGTATTTCCCCAGACTATGATCGTTATTACATCCTCTAGTTATAAACCTCTATTGTTTCAGTCGCATGAGTCCTTATCCAATTAGGCAATGATGGGGGTGAACATGTGATTTACTACATTAGTAAAAACATTTCAGGACCACCCTTAAAATATAAACATGATGAAAATCTCGTGTTAGCAGTTGTCCTCGCATTCCAAAAACTGCGACATTACATTCTACTTCAAACTACCAAGGTCGTAGCAAATTCCAACCCCATGCAATGCTTTCTCAGCCGACGAAAGATCAATGACAAATTTTCCTGATGGGTCATTATCCTCTAGGAATACGATCTGCAGTTATCCACTCCCAAAAGAAAGAAATCTATGGTCTTAGCCAAAATCATTACGACTTTTCCCTCAAAGGTCAAATCTTCCCCCATCAATGAATATTTCCCCGATGAAAATCTCTTCTTCATCCCCTCAAACGACCCCTGGTATTGTGACCTTCTCGTCTACCTTTGTGCACAAAAGTTCAGGTCTCATCTCTCTAGTGATGACCGTTGACACATTTTCCATTAGTCTCCCTGATATCTCCTCATCAGAGATATTCTTTACCGATGTGGGGTCGATGCCATCCTTCAGTGATGTCTTACCATCGATGAAGCTCACAGAGTAGTGAATGATTTCCACAATGGTGCTTGCGGTGGTCACCTTTTGGGTATTTCTACCACCCAAAAAATCATTCGAGAAGGATACTTCTGGCCCACTTTGTTTCATGACTGCATCCACATTGTTAAGCAATGCGATAAATGCCATCTTTATGGAAACAAAGCTCGAGCTCCACCATCTCTTCTACACCCAATGATCATGACTGACCCCTTTTGTAAATGGGGCATCGATTTCATGACTTGCAATCCTCCCTCTAGTAGAGGACACAAGTACATTGTGGTGGCAGTGGATTATTTTACCAAATGGGTTGAAGTCATGGCCACATTTAACAACACTGCTAACACAACAACATGTTTTTTCTTCAACCATATCATTACTCAATTCGGAGTCCCACAATAGTTAGTTTATGATCATGGTAAACACTTTGAGAATGAGATATTCAAAGAAATCTCCTCAAAGTTAGGCTTCACCCATGAGTTTTCCTCCCCATACTACCCTCAGTCCAACGGGTAGGTCGAGGTTGTCAATAAAATCCTCAAAACCATGCTACAATGCACCGTTAACAAACATAAGACCAACTGCCATCATATGGTGTTTTCAGCTTTATGGGCCTATCGCACGACGGTCAAAACTGCCATCGATTTTACTCTTTTCCACCTCGTCCATGGGATCGAAGCCACACTCCCTATCGAGTGTGAAATCCCTACATTACACACTGCCATAAAGCTCTTACCTGACACTACTCCAATGGATCAGCGCCTGCTGACCTTAGAGTCCCTTGATGAAGATTGTCGATCTTCATTACAACACAATGAGGCAGTTAAAAAATGATCCAAAGCCACCTTCAACTACCATGTTAACCTTCACTCATTCAACAGAGGTGATCTTGTGTTAGCCTATGATATTGCCCATGACACTCTTTGCCATGGGAAATTCGAGTCATTATGGAGTGACCCCTTTATCATCCAACATTGCCTCACTAAAGGTGCCTACATCTTAGCCTCTCCAGAAGGCTCCCCCCATAAAGAACCCGTCAATGGGTTGTACTTGAAAAAGTTTATTCCAAAGCATAGCCCCTCTACCTTAGGTTTTCTCCTTATACACCTTTGTAGAGTTTTTAGTCTTCTTTTACAAACAACCACTACTCATCATGTTTGATCTATCACTTGTGTTGTTAACAAATGCATCATCCATCAGCATACCACATTGGTTACACTGACGGTACCAGTCGTTGGAACCAGAATCTCACTTCGGTTTCTTGGGACCTCTATACCCCCTCACATGTGCTACTGCATTCCAACGACATATGCTTAGGTCCGACCACCAACAACCAAGACGAATATGACACTGTCATTGGTCTCCTCGCCGAGGCCAGTAACCGCCACATTTGTGACCTTAGCGTTCTGTTAGATTCCCAACTCGTCGTCCAACAACTCAACAATGTGTATCATGTTCACGATCATTTCCTCTTCCGCAAATACCTGCAAGTTAGAATCCTATATCGCAACTTTGATTCGATCAAATTTTCACATATTCCTAGGAACCTCAATCAAGTAGCAGATCACATCGCTAACCTAGTATTGGATTGGCATTTATCACATTAAAAACATCATATACATGGCATGATATATCTGTCAAAGATATAAAACCACATCAGAACCATAAACACAAAACACAGAGACAAGGATGATCATCAATATATCCACTAAATATATCAAAAAGGTCATCATTGTTTTACAAAAAATATATATACGCATATGCCCGTAGGCTCATAAGTCTCATCATCACTATGATTACAAAACCATGTATCATATACCCTATAAAAAATCGGGCCCATAAACCCATACATATCATCTCGGTGCTCACAGTGCCCCTAGATCTCTCCTGTTAGTTGAAGGAACTCCACCAGCTGGAGGCACTCCAGCTCCAGGGGGAAACTGACCCATCATAGTTTCCCCCACCACCGCTGCCCCACGAATCAGTGCCCGCCACTCTAATGGTACTCCTACACACTGGTCCAAGACCTTGTCATCCTAGATGTGGGCCCATACACCCTCCAGAACCCGCTCGAACTATCGGTGCAGATCCTCTAAGATGGTTGCAACATCCCCATGTGGTTCTCTCAATGGTATTGCACTGACATCATCTTGTCGGTGCCTCTGCCCATCCCTAGACTCTATTGGCTTCCATCGAGCTAACTCACAAATGACCTCAGCCTCCCAACCCCGGGGTTCAACATCTGCAAAAGAAACCCAGATATAGTGTCAACATCCATATACTTTTCTGATCAATGCTATCTACAAAAATAAAAAATCCAGATAACATACATACCTCTCTGGTTCCAATCCTCCCTAGGTGGTAGCACCATGTCTGGATCATGTCTGTAATCCATACCAACATATGGAAACTGTAAGACCACCTGTGGAATTTTCCTCCACACTCGAGTAACTGTGGTCGTAAAGTAATGGCCACCCTCCCCTCCTCCATGTCGGGCCAGAACATGCACCCACTGCATCAATCGAGGCTCTCGTCATGATGTTGGCACCAATAAAATCCAAGGGCGCAATAGGGTCACCCTCTCTAAGAACCAAGCCACCAAAACTGACCCAAACGCAAAGTCACCAGAATCGACACGTCGACACCGGTTCAGTTGGGACACCATCTGAGTCTGCATCAACACGCCCCACGCAAAAAGGTCTCCATCCAAGACCTCCTCAACCACTCTCATCTTCCCACCCATGACCCATTGAGTGCCTAAGGATTCATAAATCCTTACTACCATAGTCGCTATGCACTCTGTCAACAAGTCATCCAAGACCTCAATCGACACTATCGAACCTGACATAGAGTTCGACCCAGAACAATGTCACATTGCGATAGTCTCTACCCTATCCTCCCCTGGTAGATGGGAATCAATGGCCAATTCCCTCCCCCACAATGGGAGTCATGACAGAAAATATATGTCCTCTACTGCAGAGAATGTCAGTTGCTCACCCTGTACCACAAAGAACTGTAGGTCAGTGCTCTAGATGTGGATCAAAAATTGAAGTAATAACTCTTGCAACCGTATCAACGGACAGTCAAAGAACTTCAGCAACCCGCAAGTTGCCAACTGTCTATGCACTACTGGCTGCTCCCTCACAACCTCCCTCAATCGATCCCAGTCTTGCTCTCGCCAGTGGACCGACATCGTCTCCAACTCTACTGATCATGTGCATTCACCCAGAAACACCTGATCAACCACCTCATATATCAAAAATAATAAACATCAAAAAGTCATACATACATAAGCTTGCACACAGTGTGCAGATTTATCCAATACAGTCGTGCATCTATGCACGACTGCTCATCATACAGGTTCACACCCATGCGCAATTGTCACACCCACAGTCGTGCATGAGTGTGCAACTGTCCATGAGATAGGTGTGCATCCTATGCACGCTTGTATTTCTACCCCACACGCCCATATGCGCGGTTGTAACCCTCATAGCCACACATTATGCGTGGGTTTCCCCATCACAACCACACATTCATGAATACACGACTGCTTGGGATAAACCCACACATAATGTGTGGGAAACTGACTCATACCTGCACACCCATGCACGAGTATTCGCCTATTTCCCATGAACTATTGGGAACCTACCATTAAAAACACTTTGTATGACCCTTCGTACAGTCGCTATCTACCCTCCCTCAAATTCACAAAATGTGGGACGATAAGGTCACTAACCTATCTCTCGCAACTCCTAGATCGGTAGCCCCAAGCTCCCACAATCTTACAAATCACCTCATAACTCTCTCGCCATATCAACAATAGTGTTAGTGCAAATGAAGTGGCATTGTGGGCCCACCATCCATATATAGGCCCATTTTCCCAACTTCCACATTCTGGTACAGGACCTCAGAGCCTCCATTTTTTGAACCGTTCTCAGCCATGAGATCCTAATCCCGCCATCTACACATTCATATTCCCCCGGTTATCATCTACACTTCTCCCCAGAGGAACATTTTTTTTCACGCCATGTTCAGGTATGCATGCTTACTTTCAATTTTATCAGATGGTTGTTATATGTTCTTTATCATAAGATATTGTTCATGTCAGGTATTTGGATTTTTATGTGCAGGTACTTGTTAAGAAATCTTACATCCCCTTCAGGTATATGTTCGACACTGGCATATATTTACTCCCTCTGTAAACAATTGCATATCCTAATCACACCCTCTGACATTTGCCTTTAGGGTCCCTACATCCAGCTCTACAATACCTTTACCTCTGCTGCATTTTGGTATTGTCACCTGATAGCACTCTCCCTCACATGAATTTTCCCATTCACAGTTCCCCTTGGCAACTTGACACTCATGTTGTTTTCATCCCCTAGGATTGGGAGTCCCGATAGTTTTTTGCACTTCTGAGAATGAACCCCATACTTCTTCTTATCATATTGCTAACCTTCCCAATGGACTCCTGAGTCATATCATCCTACAATTGGTTCTATTGACTTCACCCCCGCAGTTCCATTATCCCCCCATCTCATCCACCCTCAATCTACCCATATGCATATTGTCCTCCATCCATTTACCTAATATAGAAACCCACCCATGGGGCCCCCACCATCCACCGATTCTCTTTCACAAACTTGTGCCCTAAATCAGCCAAGCCATCTTTCACCGAGGCACCTGTTTCTGTATCTGTATACTAAACCCCAATTATTCATTATTCATTTGGTAATTGTATAAAGCCCTTGTTTCCAACATATACATAGATTTTTGGTCATCATCCTCGATGGCCTTCTTTCACCTGGAGAAGAAACCTATGTCACCCTTGGTTGGGGCATCCACCCTTTTTTCATATAGACATATTTGACAAGCCCTAAGTATCCCAAATCCATGTAACCATGATCTCTAAGTTTTCCCACCTTTTTTAGCCTCCAACACAGTTTTACCCCATGTCTAGTTATCCCCCTGACACTAGATCCAGTTTTACGGTTGCTACCAATCATCCTTCAAAACCCCAACCAAGGGAAGTCCCGAGTCCCATAGAATCTTGAATTCGTCCATGTAACCCGTCAGTACCTGACATCATCTATTAATCAATGTATTTCAAGAAACCCTTTGTTTCTTGACGTCGTGTCTCCCTTCCTTTCGACATCAGCACAGTTTCTAGAAGGGTGGCAATATCTTGACTCTCATTACCTTTTCAATGAGGAGTCTTAGACGACACATAGATAGTCATCATTTCTTTTTGATTCCATTGATCCCCATAACATTTGACTTCAACAAACTCTCATGTTAAGGTGGGTCTTACTAAGCGACCATTACAAATTTACATACCCGTCGAAGAACTCTTAATTCAATAGGCCATCAATGCCTACGAGTCATCGACACTTCTTACCTTCGTCCATTACTCGATTTGGAGCCAATTCACCATTCAGAACCGTCATCTACTGTTATCAACCTCCCCCGAGGGTGCTTCAACTATCTACATCATCATACACCTTCAGTTACAGTCCCACATTTTGGTTTCATGACATGAGCATGGGGCATGCCCACCTCGTTTGTATACAAATTTTATTTTTTCTTCCTAGAGAAAGGTTTGGTTCCCACAATTTTCCCTCTCCCTTTGACGGATCACTCTTGCAGTTCCTCTCTTCACTCTTCCACACATTGGCACCATCAGGAAAATAAACATTGATGTATTTTGGCTATACATATGCTCCTAACCTCACACATCATGGGGCATCTGTTATCACCAAAAAATCGTCTGCAACATTACAAACAATGGTTGAAGAAAGATATCAATTACAACAACAATTAATACACCTACATCATCAAAATCCATCAGAAAACGCATAAAAATATATACTATGTTCATAAATCAAAGTGTACAAATTCACCAAAGGAAGTGTGTGCATTGTGCGCAGAATGCACGGGCCAACACAACCCTAATTGGGCACTGTGTGCAGAATGCACAGGATGCGCGAATGTCTACGAGAAAACCCACACACTTCTCATGAACGACGCACTTTTAAATCTTGTTGGCCTCTCAACCACTTCCAGCCCGACCCCCAACACGATTTGACACTCAGATCTGAGCGAAATCTAGCTTGGAGGCTGGTCAAGGGCTAGGAAGTGCCCTAAAAGGCCCCTTGTTCACATTATGAACCAATTATATCTTGCCATGAATGGACACTATAAATATATGCCATGGGTGTGCTAGAAAAATAAGAACTTCAAGTTATTGTTATGTTGCAAGAATTCTTCTTGGATAATCCTCTTTTCTCTTTGAATCATTCAAGCACTATAGAAAGGGCCATTCCACTCACCTCTTGAGAGGATTGGCATTGTATTTCTTCACCATTGTTACTTGCCATTGTATGAAGAGAAGAGCTCTCTATTAGGGA
>JASDQU010737057.1:81372-91491 GCA_032191745.1 Picea mariana | reverse complement strand
AAAAATTTTGGGCCCTCTCTTGTCCAAATCTGTTGGAGGAAAATGCAAGTCCTGAGCACCATTTGACTCTCATCTGTTGGTATCATCTAGGTGAAGCAATCATGAGGATCCAAAAGGGTTCATTTTCATACAAACTTCCAATGGATGATGGGATGAAGACTTGCAGTAGAAATGAGATCTTGTTAGATAGTGCAAATAATGCAGTGGTAGCAAGTGTTAACACTTTGTATTTTCCTTGGACTGTATCAAGGAAATCCCAAAGGTAACCATTTTAACCTACTTTAGACTGTATTCTGAACTAATAGAGTCCTAAAGGGATCTCTCAATAGCCAAAGGCTTTCACATTCAAAGATATTCAACAGTATCACTCAGAAGGTCAGATTTATGATAGGAACAAATTGTTTTTATAAGGGTTGGTGGTTTGACAAACTTGGGAAAAAGTCTATTGGGCAATGGAGTCAGGGCATGAATCTCAATGGCTTACAAGTAATGCAGGCCAAAACCTCCCTGAAAACACTGAGGCAAATTAAGCACCATTTTCAACAGATTGTAATAATGAAAAGTTGGTTTGAAAAGGGAGATAAGCCCATTGCACGAGAGAGCATGTAGCAAAGGATGAATTCTCAGCTGCAACTTTAGAGGAATGAAGATAAGAGGAAAGGTTACCCGACAGAGCATCTATCAAAATGATGAATTCCAAAAAGAATAACCATTTACACATTAACAAATAATCCACTAAAAGAGAGGCATCTAACAGTGGATTAATCTCTACATGTAGTTTCATAGGAATTAACACATAGAACTGATTAATGAAACAAAGCATCGAGCGAGGATGAATTATGAGACAAAAATCATAAACACATAATAAGCATCATCTACTGTGAGAAGAGCATCAAATATTGATGAATTCCTCTCACTTACTATTAGATTGAATGTTATATGAAAACACAAATAAACAAGAAGAACAGGCTGAACAATGACACCATGATGAATCTCAGGCCACCAGAGGCACTCACTACTTGTATTAAAAATTCATGAGAAAGTACAAGGTTTAATCCTACAAACGAAAGGCCTCTCCCCAAGCACTCGAACCTTTCTCTGTGTTTTACATCAGTATATATAGGAAAAGATTAAATCGTGAAGTTCCATGAAAAATGACGAGTTCGAAAAACATCCTTATGCCAAAAATAGAATCGGNAAATGAAATATCACAGTAAATAAATCAACCCAATAGCACACTCCCTGACTCAATCCGGAGTCCAAGGGGTTCCACCGATGCCTCTGCATCATCAAGGTCCAAAACCCTGCACACTCAATAAAACTGAATCAATAGCACCTATCTACATCAAATAGTAAAACATCATGTCATCTATCATAACGCAACATAATCAAGTATAAATGTTTTAACATCAGAAAAGTCCAGATCACTTGCGAGCAAGTGTCCTCAAATAATAAGTTTTCTCAGTGCGCCAGAGCGGGATGTTACATGGTAGCAAGTGTTAACACTTTGTATTTTCCTTGGACTGTATCAAGGAAATCCCAAAGGTAACCATTTTAACCTACTTTAGACTATATTATGAACTAATAGAGTCCTAAAGGGATCTCTCAATAGCCAAGGCTTTCACATTCAAAGATATTCAACAGTATCACTGAGAAGGTCAGATTTATGATACGAACAAATTGTTTTTATAAGGGTTGGTGGTTTGACAAACTTGGGAAAAAGTCTATTGGGCAATGGAGTCAGGGCATGAATCTCAATGGCTTACAAGTAATGCAGGCCAAAACCTCCCTGAAAACACCGAGGAAAATTAAGCACCATGTTCAACAGATTGTAATAATGAAAAGTTGGTTTGAAAAGGGAGATAAGCCCATTGCACGAGAGAGCATCTAGCAAAGGATGAATTCTCAGATGCAACTTTAGAGGAATGAAGATAAGAGGAAAGGTTACACGACAGAGCATCTATCAAAATGATGAATTCCAAAAAGAATAACCATTTACACATTAACAGATAATCCACTAAAAGAGAGGCATCTAACAGTGAATTAATCTCTACATGTAGTTTCATAGGAATTAACACATAGAACTGATTAATGAAACAAAGCATCGAATGAGGATGAATTATGAGACAAAAATCAGAAACACATAACAAGCATCATCTACTGTGAGAAGATCATAAAATATTGATGAATTCCTCTCACTTACTATTAGATTGAATGTTATATGAAAACACAAATAAACAAGAAGAACAGGCTGAACAATGACACCATGATGAATCTCAGGCCACCAGAAGCACTCACTGCTTGTATTAAAAATTCATGAGAAAGTAAAAGGTTTAATCCTACAAAAGAAAGGCCTCTCCCCAAGCACTCGAACCTTTCTCTGTGTTTTACATCAGTATATATAGAAAAAGATTAAATCATGAAGTTCCATGAAAAATGACGAGTTCGAAAAACATCCTATTAATAATAAAAGGATAACAATAAATCAAAGTAACAAATTCTAGGAACTGCTTCTTTGATATCTCAAATTTGCTTGAGTCAAGCCTTTAATTGTGGAATTATTTTTAACTGTATCATGAGGTCAAGATCTTGAAAACTGAAATGCTTGAAGATAAGGTTCCAGGTGTCCCAATCATGCTAAAAGATAGGAGTTTGTTGTTTTTCATTTAATTTCCACTTCTTCTTACTGCCACTTGTGAATTTACTGCTTCCTAGAATCTGAGGTCTCTATAGCCAAATGCCCTGGAAGCCTGGGACCACTAAAGTAAACATGGCCTAGGATAGAAGATATCTATTCCTTTCCAATTTCAACTCAAGCTTTATACTATTTGCATCACTTTTCCTCCGAACAATATGCACACACCTTTGCACTGTCATGATAAATTTGCTTACCATAAGAAATCTGGGCAAAATAAATTGTTTAAAGCAACAAAGGACTAACCCTTGCTTGAATACCTTTATGAAGGTTCTTGTAGGTGTAGTCATCTATCTATCATCTCGAGTATCTCTTTGAAGAAGTTTTAAAAGACCAACCACCATCAGGAAATATCCTGTAGAGACTTTATGAACCTTCAAATGCCCAAATTTGTCTTTCCTTGTCAAAATTCCTTATGGTTGATTCTGTAGTGCCAAAAGTGTTTTTTAGTGTTATTGCGCTACGGACTGGTGAGATCATGTATCAATTAATCCTAGAGCCAATGTTGCTGCTGTTGGAGTACTGTAGTAGAAGAAGGGTTGGAATAGTAGTTGAGATTGTAAGTAGATCCTGAAAACTTGAATACTGAAATGCCCATTACAATTTGTAAATTTCGCTTTTGTGTTATATTCATGGAACATTTCAAACCTTCATGACTTTGGTTGTCTTCCATATCCCTTTGTGCAGATGTTGTCAACTTATCCTTGTCCCTTGATTTATTCTGTCGAATCCTCATGCTGCTTGAAGTCAGGGATGCTCTGCCTTCCCATTCTCTGACACATGTAGATACAAACTGCCTAATTAGATGTATTCCCAATTGTTTCCAGCACCTTCTCTTGGATCTCACGTTTGTATATTCGCAAGCTTCCTCCGCAAATCTCAACTCCATTGTACACCATGTCATATGCCAAAGCTTAAGTCGTGGAAATATCAAACATATCATTTGGGTTTGGGGTCGTGACTGGATGGTGGAGAGGCTCAAGACTCTGCTCGGAATCATTCCACTCAGACATAGGAAAGTTCGTCACCCATAAAATTGAATGTGCAGAATTGTCAATCACTCCCATATCACAAGAATCATTCGATTTACCCTTTGCATGTTGAATTTAGCACCCTCGTTGCTGGTAGGAAGCATTTTACAACTGCAATCTCAGCCTTCAATTATACAAAAACAAAACCAAGAAACCTCCTGGTCAACTTCTCTTTGCCCACTGGATGTAATACGTCTTCCACCATTAGCATCCATCTCAATAATGTTCATTTTCTCCAGTTGCTGCAATACATAGCGTGCTAAAAGAACATTTGAAATGTTTAATGCATTCCAACCAGAGAAGAAGAGGGTTTGAATTCAATAGATCGAAGGGAAAATGGAGACAAAAACTCCTCTTGGCAACTGTCAATGCTTCCAAATAATGTCATCGTCATGACTCCAGCTCTTAACAGCTCGATGATCTGTAACTTGATCTTTGTGCTATCGATACCAAATGTTGCTCCAACAGTTACTCGACTGAAATAAGAAAATACAGTCTCTGGGTTTTGTCCACCGACGCATTGAGCAAAGTGTTTTGGCCCCATGTGGGCTCCCTTCGTGTGGCTTGGCGCTTAGCACTAGTTATAGCTTGACTTCTGTTGTGTTTTGTGTTGCAGTTGGTATAGGTTAAATACCTACATGCAGTAGATTGACTAGAATACACAAAGTGCACACACCACATTTTTTTATGAAAAATATTTAATAACAAAAATATTTTTTTTTTGTAAAAAAACATAAAAAGCTTAAGATTTGAGAAAAAAGGTATGACAATAAGTAAATTTAATAATGATTCTGTCATGGTAGGAATGCAGATAAAAATACAGGAACCCTGGGCAAAAGCGATCAATGGGAGCTTGTCAAGGCTCGATAGAGGATTTAGAGGTTATGAAAACAAGCAAATGATCTTGGGATGGACGAATCTAGCACAAATATGATGAAGGCGCTAAAAGTTTAATGGTACATTTTGAGCACTAACATTTGGCTCCAACTGGGATGGAGACCTCCCTGTGAGGCTCCAAGAACCTAGTAGTTCCAGTGGCCTTTTCCATTGTGCTATTTCCACAAAATATGTATGCCTGAAAGCATCTCCGCTTCTTATTGAAAAACTGAGAATATTCACAAACTGAAAACCAAATCATTGAAAACCAAAATGCTTGAGAACCGAGCTTTATTCACCCTACTCCTACTCTAATCAAGTATGTTTCTTCTTGATCAAGTAAGATCATGCTTCCAATGAAGCCATGCAAGTATCTAACTAACAATTTGAAATTTCCTTCCAACTTTATGCAAAGTCACAAACACACAAACTGCAACATGTAAATCATAAACTTGGAAATCATACTTACAATCCAAAAATCTGGCCTTAAAGATGGCAACAATTGAAACTTCATCACTGCAAAACATCTCCATATAAGTGGCAACTGGATCTTGAAATTTGTACAAACCTTGCTGTTGCTCAACAACTAACAGAGAAACATGCATCATCAATTTCTCATCTAATCCTCTATGTTCTCCTTTACCATATGTATGTAACTCATATCCATAACTTTCTTCTCCTGATGTATAAACTTTCTCTTTGACATCATAATATTCAAAAGAGACATGTTGATCTTCATAAACATTTAAAACAACAGATACATCTGATATGATGTAATATCCCTAGGATGAGCCCCAATTGTATTATGAATTGTAAACATGTTTTGTAGGCTGATGAGCTGAGCGATTATAAGCTGGTAGGCTTATGTGTTAGTAGGCAGGAGAGCCTAGGTGTTAAAGGCCGGGAGCCTATTTTGTACATGTAAATATTCATATTATTGATATAAAAACATCATTGTGTGTAGACTGACCATGATAAAATAGAATAGGGGACTAAGCTACACTAGGTTGGGTAAGGGAGAGGGGGCTGAGAGGTTGGAAAGAGGGGCTAAGCCTAAGGGCTTAAGTCCAAGAGAATAATAATTTATTATTATTCCAAAATCTGTTTAAAAGGATATGTTTTTATCCTAAGTTCCTTGGAGAGAACGAGTGACTTCCAAAGGAAAAGGAATGTGCTTCATGAGCGACAGGTGTCGGATTAGGTACATGCAGACTTAAGGGGGAAGTTCTTGTTGTTGGGTGGGGGACTGACGCACTCACTCACATGCACATGGAGGTTCACGCACAGACCGTTTTGGCTCTCACACTCTCACCATTTTCGCTATGCTAGACCAGTCTGCCCCATCTCTCCTCATAAGTTCACTCACGCACTGAGCAAGCACACAACCAACCATTTCCACCATTGTTGAACCTGTGGCCATTGTGCACCTCTGTAATTTACTGAGTCATCTCTTGCCTTACCTGACTTAGTTATTGTAGTTTGAAGAGGCGGGTTGTCAAGCCCATGGTTGAATAGGCAGGTTGTCAGGCCTGTGAGCAACTCTCTCTCCAGGTGAGAGAGGTTGTTGTGGATTGAAGAAGAAGGTTGTCAGGACTGTGAGCAATTATCTCCAGGTGAGAGAGTGTGTTGAGGAAGTGAGTTCTCCTGGAGGGAGTCTCGTAGCTTCTACAGAGCTTTGAGAATTCTGGTCCTGCCTGTTGCTGAAGCCTAAGGTAAGGGAGGTGGAGCAGTCGATGGACTGTGTGACAGTGAAGGTGTATACTCATGCGGTGGGACAAGAATGTGGGGAATGAGAGTCTATGAGTAGTGGGCGTAAGTGGCTTCTGGAAGAGAATACTTCCTCTTAAACTATGTGACTTTCCTATTGACCTTGCCTAGCCTAGGAATCCCTTGCTTGGTGGATTTTAGTCCCAGCTCGGGGGTGAACCACTGCTGAGAGTGATGAGCAGTGTGGTCTAAGGCTGGGAGGTTTGTGGAAGGTATGCACGTAGTTGGTGGTTTTTCTCCAGTTAAAAGATAAGTATCATTTCCGTGCTTAATTATGTATGTTATGCATGTCCGTGATTCTTGAAATGTTATCATGTGTTCCGTTGCATGTAGGAATTACTGTCAATTCCATTTGAGTCTATATGGTAGCAGTAAGTCTGTGTTAATTGTTTTAAATTCATTAGAAATGCATGCTATATATATATATGTATGTTCCTCTGTGACGTTGCCCGACTATTGGTGGTTGGGGACGTTACAAATTGGTATCAGAGTTAAGTGAATTGTATGAGTAGTGGTGTAGCCCGACTGTTGGTGGTTAGGGACGTTACAAATTGGTATCAGAGATAAGTGAAGTGTATGAGTAGTGGCATTGCCCAACTGTTGGTGGCTGGGGATGTTACAAATTGGTATCAGAGCCATGGTTTTGACACTAAGCCTAGATGGGCCATGTTAGTGGTTAACGAGACAAAGATTTCAGAGTGAATTGTTGTCGAAAGGGACAAAATTCAAGGTTCAAAGTGTCCCTGGGTGCAAGGAGTGCATCGACAGAGTCTTTGACTCAAAAATATTGGGAGAAATAGCTTGAGTTTTCTCGTGAAGGGACGCGAAGATCTGTTTTAAGGAGTGCACAGATACGAAAGTTGACTAAGTGTCGAAGCAACCCTCTAAGGAGAAAGGGGTTCGAGAAATGAAGCTCAGGAGGTGTAGTGGTATTATAAAACCACGACAAGCGTGGTATTGGGCTGTAGAGTAATGTGAACCGTTGGAATCTTTTCAAGAGAAGGAGGACAATTCCCGACCGTCAAATCTAGAAAAGTTGTGAGGTGGTTAGCCGTGAGTTCCTTTGGAAATACACGAAGTAACAAAGTTCATTTGTGTTGTTGATCTGAGAGAGAGGATACATGGTGGAAATCTGTGGACTTCAGGTGAAATCACTTCGGGAGAAAACGAGTGTGGGGAGGTTTAAACTCCCGAAGCCCAAAGTCCCCGAAGTGGATCTACACTATAGATCTGAGGGGAAGAGCTTGATCGTTGGATTTGGCCAAAGTTAGACAAGAATTGTCAGATCAACCCAAGGGTGGACATTATGGCGTGGTATGAAGGACAGAGAACTCCCGAAGCTCCGAAGTCTGGAGTAATCAGGACCGTCCATCAAAAGGGACCCGTGTCAACATATTGGCTTGTTCGGGATTTCGACGTTCAAGAGAATTAGTGTGTGTTGAGGTGAGAACTATCGAAGCCCGAAGCTCTGAAGCCCTGAAGAACCGAAGTGGTGAGTTATGATCATGTCACTTGGAGGTGACGTGGACCTCTCCTATACATGCCACATGCCCCCCACCCGGAATGTTGACAGTTGTACTATGTGGGCCTTGAGGTTGCATAACATAGTTAAAGGTTGGTGGGCCCACACTGGCATTGATCATGATACATCCAGATCGATGACCAGGAGGAATTGTAGGGACCCAAATTGCACAAGAATTGATTTCTCAGAGCGCTCCTGCAATCCAAACCATGGTTTTACCGGGGGGTTACGTGTCAGCGTCAAAGAAATTGTGGGACGAAAGGCGGGTTACTCCAAACCGCAGATACATGCCCCCACAATTTGAAAGGAATTAAGTGATGTGACTATTTAGTATCTTAGTTCAAGTACAGAAACCATGGGTTCCAGTGAACGCGTGGTGCCAGTTGTGAATTCCAGAACTTGACACTCCGGAAGAATGTTTCATAAGGGAACGAAAGGAAGAACTTTCAAAATTTTCGTAATGTCGAGGTGAAGAGATGTAATGACATCACCAAAGGTGACATGGAAGTGTTCGAAGATTAATGGTTTGGGGTGTTGGGGGTGTACGGATGTTAAATCCTCCGATGTCCCAAAGCTCTGAAGCTCCAAAGTCTCGGAGCTCAGATGCCTGAAGTTCCACATTGGGTGCCAGTCGTTGGACGCTGGGTAGTTGTGGATTGTTGATCCACCCTACATTGTGAGTTCGTCAATCTAGAACTTTGATATATTTGTTGTGATGTGCTTTGAAAACTTTCAAATACAAAGGCATGAAGTCCCGAATAAGCGCCTATAGACCTAGCGCTTGGACACAACCCATGGTCGCATGGGTTGGGGGCTAAGAGAAAAGGGCTAGTGCCCGAAAAATTATTACAGAACAGAACAAATCTTAGAAAGAAAAGATCTGCGGGGATTCTTGATTGCTCAAGAACCGCAAAATGAAATATGAAAGTTTTCTTGAAACATATTGGTTTATGAATACTGTGGAATTTGTTAAGGATTGATGGTCTGACAAATTTTGGTTGACTGCACATTGTGTTTACAGAGTTAAAGATTTTCAGAACCAAACCAAATTGTCGCTTAGTGCAAAGAAATGGAGGAGGCACATAATGCTTCCAGTTCAGAGAATGAAGCTAGAGGAATGGATGTCCACTTGGGAGTTGAAGGATCAAACTCCAATGGGCATGGATAAGAGATAGATAAGGAGGGAAACATGATGAAAATCATTGAAATATTGCAGAAAGATGTCCAGACTCACCGAGAAGATAACATAAAACTCATGAAAGTCAGGGAAAAACAAGGAGAATTCAACATAAAATTGATACATAGCCTGGAAAGGATGGAATATAAATTGGATAAGGAGAGCGAATCCAGTAAATCAGGAAGTCACAGGTCTCCTGATGAAAATAGGAAATCAAGGAGTGTTGGCAGACACCATCATCACTCCCAAGGGCACTCCAAGAGGAGGGCACACAGTAGTTCAATCCCATATCCTACCAGAAAGCATAGGATATCTGGAGTGGATGAATTGAAGGGTGAAATGAACAAGATTAAACCTCCTACGTTTGATGGAGATCACAAGAAGGAGGAATATGCTAAGACATGGCTTCTTGGCATGAGGAAATATTTCCAACTGCATAATTATTCCTCTCATGTAGAAGGAACAATTGCAATGTATAAACTAAAAGGAAAGGCATCCATGTAGTGGGATCAACTTGTGCAGGTGTTAGACGTCGAAATTGCTCAGATGGATAAGTGTCGCATTGTCCCTATCAATCGTCGTAAGTGTCGCATCTTCCCTTTAGCTTTCACAAGTGTCGCAAGTTGATCACTAGTGTCGCAAACAATGTTCAGACATGACACCGTGATAACGACACTAAGGAAGCACTTATAACATCTCACATGATTGATTTGAAGGAGAAGAACTGGTTTACTGAAGTCAAATACCTTTTTCCACCTGAAAGCACCTCAAAAACTGAGTTTTTGGAGGGGAGCACTCCCCCTTACACTATCTTGGAGCGCCGACGCTCCCCCTTACACTGCCAGGGAGCGTTATAACGCTCCCCTGGCCCTTTTAAGGGAGTTCTATAGATTTTCAGAGCATTGGTGCCCCCCTAAAGACTACCAGGGAGCGCTACAATGCTCTGATGGCCCTTTTGAGGGAGCGCTACCTATTCTAGGAAGTTGTTAAGCTGTTGAGATGAATGGGGGAAGCATCTTTTCATTCTTGGAAGGCAGTTGGATTCGAATCC
>JASDQU010737057.1:57071-68912 GCA_032191745.1 Picea mariana | reverse complement strand
ATATCAGAGGGGGTGCTAACAACCAAAACAAGTATAAAAATGTTCATGCCTATGTGGAACAAGGTATGAAGGGATTGAGTAAGAATCCCTTCTGAAATGTTTTACGATCTTAAATGTTATGTATGAAACGTTGAAAGACAGATGTATGCCTTGGGTACCCAAGTAGGGTATGATTCAGGAAGGAGAACCTAAATGATGGAGGTGTGAACCTCTGATAGTAAAGAATGACCGTAACCCTCAGAAGAATTCATGAACTGATATGTCATGAATACATGTGCCAATCAAGGAATCATTGGGAAAAAAAGTGCTTATAGATAGCACGTTGCATGGAATTGCTTCAAGGAAATGCATGTTTGCATAAAGGACAAACAATGGATTTCCCATTGAGGAAGGAGGACCTTCCAACATTTCTACTTACATTGTATAGGTGTTAGAGAAAACCAAATTTGGGTGGCCATGAGTGTTGGCACCCTGGTTATTAATAAAGGAGGAATGCTTAAAGGCATGCATGTGAAACTTTTGAGTCTCATGTGTATTGATTTGGGATCGTGATCATCTTGTAGCTGGAAGCATAGTCATGTTGTAAGAGTGAAAGAAAATGAATAAGCCATGTGGTGAAGAGGTTGGTTAAATTCCAACACACCATGACCAAGAACCTGTCATAAAGTGTGACAAACTTGAAATCAATGCAAGAGTGCGTTGGGTATGAATGTGGCCATGAATATTGGCACATTTGTTAAATCCTTTGAAATGTTGAATTACGTTTTGAAAGATTTAGTATGTTGAAATGAGGCATAGGCAAGGAATGGGACTCCATTTTCATGTTTATATAGATGTGATGAACTGTTAGTATGCATGGTTTTGAATATATATATATACATGGATGCATGGAAACTAACAATTTATTTGGTTGATTTAAGTTGAAAGTGCAGGAAGAAAAGGGGTCTTGGATATGGCAGCATTGTAAGCCCATAAGGAAGACCAATTGCCTACTGAGCCAAACTGCTATGGGAAGGAAAGTCCCATAATTATGAATATGGTTCCTGTGTGAAACAAATATGAGAACAGAATGTGGAATTTGGAAATCTGCAGATGACATATTTACAAGAAAATTTTTGAATTTAAAAATTTATGATGTCTCATGAATTTTTGTATACCTATGATACAGGTGAAAGGGAAAGATCTACGAAGAGTGCAGAGATGAGAAACTGAGCTCTCGGGTTTGACGGAGAACTGTGAGAAAGAGTATAATCTGATTGCATGAAATAGAGACTGACTTGGGAGAAGGAGAGTAACTTTCGTCCCTATCTATGATTGAGTCGGGAAAAGGAGAGTAACCTTCATCTCTAACTATTTCTGTGCCTGGAGAAGGACAGTAACCTTCATCCCTAACTTTAGCTGAGCTGGAAGGCTGTCAAGCTGTAGAAGCATAAAAAATGGCTATTGTTGAGCCATGAGAACCCCGTGGTAAGCCATGATCGCCTAGAATATGTTTTGTTGAGGTAACACAAGATGGAGGGATGCCTCAACTATAAGATTCGATAGAGTCTCTGGAATTCTTCCTATGTGAGAAAACCTTGGCAAGGCAAGATGGATCACCCGAGGGACTATATAGCAAAGAAGGGGATGTCTGAGCCTGGGCCTAGAGGGTGAGTGACCGAAAGGAAGAGGAGACCTTAATAGTTCTTGTAAACTATTGATTGGGATCATGCACATGATGGGTAGTTCTTCCTGTGAGAGAAAACCTTGGCAAGGCAAGATGGATCACCCAAGGGACTATATAGCAGAGAAGGGGATGCCTGAGCCTGGTCTTGGAGGGTGAGTGACCACAAGGAAGATGAAACCTTGATAGTTCTTGTAAACTATTGATGGGGATCATGCACCCAATGGGTATGTCAAGGAAAAACAATGAGCCTGGATAACAAAACAACCATGTCGATACAAATCCACAAACTATGCAGATAATTATTATGCTAAGATTATGAAATTTTCCAAGAAATTTTTATGCACTATTTTTTCATAAGACTATGATTAATGTGTTTGTTGTCCAAGAATTATTGAAAGTAGGTGACCAATATTAAAGTTCTGAAAAAGAACCTAACCAAGGAAGAAGGACCAAGATTTATGAAACAACTGAATGAGAAAGGCATGACATGTGTTTTTGAGAAAGAACATCAAGGATGGTGGTCCTTTAAGGGGGAGGGAATTGTAACACCCTTGTTTCCCCCAGCTTGTAATTAATCATAAAATAGGATTACCATGCTAAGGCATGTGGACAATGTAAATGCATTATTGTTAAACTACCCATAACTAACTGTTGGGGGGTGAAGCCTTGAAGTACGAGCCATGATATCTCTAGAGGAAAGAAATCAGTTAATGAAGAAAGGACTAGTGGTTGAATTATCAACCACCCCCATGAATGGAAGCATGGTCTAACTGTAGGATGTCAGCTCGAAGTACCATAGAGACCTGCATACTCAAGCTTCCTTCTAATAGAAGGAACAGGATAGGTCAGAAACCTTCCAGAGGAGGGAAGGTTTTATACATACAGAGACACGGTAAGAGAGGAGACACAGGGATGAGAGAACAAGATCGTAAGGGAGGTGCGAACCCAAAGGAAGTGTGGAGAACATGACCTGAAGGACCCGAATGCGAGCTTGATGGTGAGGAAGCATCTGATAAACATCACAGGGTTGCTCTGACAGAGAGAGTTTCTCTGAGAGATGGAGAAAATTCCCTAGTGATATCATGGCTTGGCACGAGGGTGGCCAGAGTGCTAAAAATGAATGCCTCTAAGCCTATTGCTGGGTGGAAAGGTGCACACCCACAGTCAGTTGGTTGGATGCAACTTGTAATAGATAAGTATTCTCATACCCTATGAAATTAAGCTATAATTATGTAATGAAGAGGGATATACTGTGAAGGACCCAGGGATGCGTATGTTTGCTTAATGGTTATATGGTATCTCTTTATTCTCATTTAAATTGTGTATTTAAGTAAGTATGGATTGAACATGTTTTGTATTCATAAATTCTTGCACCCTGCTAGATCCACGAACTGTGAGTTCGTCGAACTTGGGCATAATTTCACGTACGCATATTGACACTCCTAGTCGTTCTGAGTCCCTTGGAGGAGGGAGTCTGTTAAATCTCAGGAGCGATAGTGCATGTATGCACAGGCTCTCTGCAAGGCAGGTAGAGACCAATAACCACTTAAGTTCTAGAGTTGAAGAATGAGCGTAAGGGGTGCGCAGAAGGATTCTTCCAAGTGTTAAGTTCAAGAGAAAGAGCGCAAAGCTCTTAATCCTTTCAAAGCTAACGAAGCTTAGGAAGAACAACAAGGTTGAAGTATCAAAAGGGAAGGTCCCTTGTTTGGAATACGAATGGACAAAATATGTTTGGAAGAAGCTATAGTCTATTGTGACCGTTGGGTACGAGAAAGAGCGTGGGAGTTAACCCTAGAGTTATTTGGACTTCATAAGTTCGGTGAACTGAGCGAGTTCGACGAACTGAGCGAGTTCGGCGAACTGAGCGAGTTGATTGTAAGGGAGGTAAAATACCTTAAGTCCCTAAGTTAACTCTAAGACTTAGATCTGAGGATGCTCGGGAACCATCGCGACCATCAAATCTAGGAGGTAGACGATAGTCAAGTTACTAGAACTACCCATGACTTAAAAATCTTATAGCGGAGATGGATGCAAGCCGTTTAACGAGATGAGAGGCCATCCCGATCATCAGATCGACTCAAATACTCACTGGAGTTACCGAATCAAACATGAGCTTCTCGATTTAATCGACGCTTGGGAATCATTGTAGAGTGTGAAGGTGAATTTAGTGGAACTGCTAGTTCATGGCCCACAATCAACCCACGCCATTGATCTCATTGGGGATGGAAGATCAACAACTAGGATTAAACTAGAGTCAAGCGAGCACTTCTCAGATTACAGAGGTGGGACCCTGCAATTACTGTGAACCGTTGATCTATGAATGGAGATCGAGGGTGGGGAATCATTGCGAAGGATGAAGGAGAAAGTAGCGAACGCGCTAGTTCGCGGCTTGAAATTCACCATTGTCGTTGATCTTGTTGGGCTGGAAGATCAATGACTCTGGTTCGACCATGTTGGGAGAGTACTTCCAAATTGTAGAGGTTGATCTCTCTGATAAAGAGAACGCACGTTGGGACCCCTCAATTGTTATGAACCGTTGATTGATGGACACCTTGGTATCAGTCAGATCTTGACCGCCATACCCTGAATAGTTGTGAGATGGGTGGTCGTGAGCCATTTTGGAAATCCATGGAGTAACGAAGTCCCTCGGTACCGTTGGTCTAAGAGAATTGAAAATCTCTGAAGAGATGACATTTTCAAGAGCGAAGACGAGACCCAAGATAGCCGGACTCGTAGGAGGAATGAAGGCTGAGGCCTTTGAACATCTATCAAACTCTTCCAAGTTGAAAGAAGTCAAAATCTCAGAAGGCGGAGAGACATAAGCCATCACATCGGTTGCGGAGAGAAGCCTGGACCATTAGATCAACGTCTAGGGAAGCATAGGAGAAGCGTTGGGAAGGAACAGATCCTAATCATCGGATCTGAGAGAAAAAGGATGTTAGTTGTCCGATCTAAGGTAAAGTGCACGAGTTTTAACATTTGTGTGGGGTTGAATGACCAAGGTCCTGAAGTACCGAAGTGAATTGGGACCGTTCATTGCCAAGAGGGACAAGTGGCGCAAGATCTAAAACTCCTAAGTGAGAACTTCTGGTCAAGGAGAGAGCGGAATCGCCGAAGACCCGAAGTAGATCCTGACCATTGATCGCCAGGAGACACATGTCAACATATCAATAACTCCAAAGAAATCTCTTCGAGAGTTTCAGTCGAGAGTTGAAACTCCCGAAGCCGGGAGAGCCAGAGAGCCGAAGTGAATCTCAACCATCAGATCGAAAGGGACACGTGGTAGAGATCTGTTTTCCTCGGGTGAAAGAAACCTGAAGACCCGAAGAGAAGCTGGACCATCAGATTCAGAGGGCACGTGGCGACCAATCGTGAACTCTGGGTGAAAACACTCTGGGAGAACATGATGGATAATATTTTGAAATCATTGAAGCCTGAACAATCGAAGCAGTTGGGAGTTGTCGATCTGAAGGAGGACACATGTCATCAGATCGCAAACTCTGAATATAACATTCCAAAGGAAACAAAGCAAGGAGGATTTGAAGTTTCAGATGTTTGAACGCTGAAGTACCAAAGCGGATGAAATCCATCGATTTAAGGTGGACGTGTGGCACAAAATCTAGCACTCTAGGTATGAAATACTCTGGAGGAAAGTAGAGGGTGAGAGCGGCATAGTCCCGAAGTGGAATCTCAATCGTTGATCGAGAAGGGGGTTGAAGGTCATTGATCTGGTCTTGATTGAAAAGCGCTAAAGACTCGAAGTAGATCCTAGACGTTGATCGCCATGAGGGGTATGTGTCGATAGATTGGTGTCTCCGGGTGAATCGCACTGGGGTTTCAGTTGAGAATTGAGACTGCCAAACTCCAAAGACCCGAAGTGAATATGGACCATCTAATCCAAAAGAGACGTGGCGTAAATCTATGGACTTCGGGTAAAGTCACGAAGTAATTCATAGCCACCAGATTAAGGGGGACGTGGCATGAATCTGTATATTTTGGGTAAAGACCCAAAGTAAGCCTCGATCATCCGATTCAAGTGGACATGCGGCAGAAATCTGCATACTTCGATGGGAATTAAAAGTTGATAATTGAGACTCCCGAAGTCTGGAATCGCGAAGTGATCAGTGTCGTTGGTAGGAGATCTGTCACTACGAGAGAAGGTAAGGGTTGAGAGTTGAAACTCCCGAAACCCAAATCACAAAATAAATCATAGTCGTTGATTTAGAAAGGTTAGATCTGATCCATAGATTCAGAAAGGATATATCTGAATCGTCAAGTTTAGAAGCACTATCAAGGTCGTAAGATCAATGGTGCCATCACATTGCGGGGACCAAAGGTGCACGGACTTTAAAAAGTTGAGGGCGGGTCGCAATCCAGACCACGGTTTTGGAGGAAGGACATGTGGAGGCTCAAGGTGAATTGCGGGGCGAAAAGTAGTTTGGTTTCAAACCACCCTTGGTCGCACCAACAATTGTGTGGTTACATAAGGCTATTGCCCAAGGTCATATCAAGGAAGGGGCTTATCTGAAAATGAGCTAGCACCCATACTTTGAGATTTTGCATGTGCGAAGAGGAGGGTCATGGGTACCTTTAGACCTACACCAAGAAGTTGAAAGGGTCTATGTATAATTATAGAATGAGACCATCAAGGTCTCAGAGAGTCGTTTGGCTCCAGAATCAAAGATCCTTCACTGGGAGGTCAGACTAGTTCCCCGACCTTCCAAATTAGAAACCATGGATGGAGAATACATCCTTTAAGAAAAGCGAAAATTTTTATGCCCCGTCATGGGTGTGTTACACTTAATAAATATATACCTGATGCTAATCATGTTATTGATTGGAATGTTATTCAGGTGGAGAAAGAAGGCATCTTGCAAGTGCATCTGATGCGCATATTGGACCAGAAGAGAAAACATCTCTGGATTCAAGCCATAGGGCTTGTAAAGGTCTAGTGGACCTAGTACAGTCCTGAGGATGCGACATGGGAGCATCAAGATGCTATGTAGGTTGAATACCTGCATATTTTTGAAGATTTTTAAAATCTTGTTGATGTTGTGTAAATAAGTTGCACTGAGGACAGTGCAAAAATAACGGGAGGGGATTGTAATATCCCTAGGACGAGCCCCAGTTGTATTATGAATTATAAACATGTTTTGTAGGCTAGTGAGTCGAGTGATTATCTGGTAGGCTTATGTGTTAGTAGGTCGGAGAGCCTAGGTGTTAAAGGCCAGGAGCATGTTTTGTACATGTAAATATTCATATTGATAATATAAAAACATCGTTGTGTGTAGACTAACCACGATAAAAGAGAATGGGGACTAAGCTCCACCAGGCTGGGTAAGGAAGAGGGGGCTGAGAGGTTGGAAAGAGGGGCTAAGCCTAAGGTCTTAAGTCCAAGAGAATAATAATTTATTATTATTCCAAAAGCTATTTAAAAGGATATGTTTTTATTCTAAGTTCCTTGGGGAGGATGAGTGACTTCTAAAGGGAAAGGAATGTGCTTCATGAGCGACAGGTGTCGGCTCAGGCACATGTATACTTAAGGGGGAAGTTATTGTTGTTGGTCGGGGGACAGACGCACTCACTCACGCACACAGGGAGGTTCACGCACATATAGTTTTGGCTCTCACGCCCTCACCATATTTGCTATGCTAGACCAGTCTGCCCCATCTCTCCTCACGAGTTCACTCACACACTGAGCAAGAACGCAACCATCCATTTCCGCCATTGTTGAACCCATGTCCATTGTGCACCTCTGTAATTTACTAAGTCGTTCCTTGCCTTAACTGACTTAGCTATTGTGGTTTGAAGAGGTGGGTTTTCAAGCCCGTGGTTGAAGAGGCAAGTTGTCAGGCCTATGAGAAACTCTCTCTTTAGGTGAGAGAGGTTGTTGTGGATTGAAGAAGCAAGTTGTCAGGACTGTGAGCAAATCTCTCTAGGTGAGAGAGTGTGTTGAGGAAGTGAGTTCTCTTGGAGGGAGTCCCGTAGGTGCTATAGAGCTCTGAGAATTATGGTTTGGCATGTTGTTGAAGCCCAAGATAAGGGAGGTGGAGAAACTAATGGACTCTGTGACAGTGAAGGTGTATACTCCTGGGGTGGGTGTTGGCCCTTGACCAAGTTTTGAAGGTACTTGGTCATGATTGACCATTTTTTTGGGATTTTGATAGGTTGTCGAAGGAGGAGCGCAAGATGAAATGAAGATCGTGGGATCTCAGCCCCTTTTTATGGATTTTTGGGTTTTGGGATTATGTAATGGGTATGGGAATGTCGGCCCATGGGTTTACCCATGCTTAGGCCCACTTTTGTAATATATATATAGAAGACTAGGCGATGTAATAAGGGGACATTGAAGGCATCTATGTGATGAAATGCTAAGTTCTAGATGTTGGATATGTTAGAATATAATGGATGTGCTCATTTTACCATTGACAATATCTCTATTGTCACCCAACCATAGGCCGAAGCCACCCTCCGAGCACCTTAAACCTTGACAGAGAATCACTCCGAAAGCAAACCCTAGGCTAGATAGCCAAACAAAGGGTAGCGCACATTTCCCCAAGGATAGTGCACCAACAAGAGTTGATCAGATATTCCAAACCCTAGCCAAGAGATATTGCAAGCCAAAATGTAACAGCTAGCTACAACAGCTGCATCGACAACTCTCCTCCAAACCTACACACAAAACTAGGCATTGAAGTGCACACAAGTGCTTCTCTACAATTCTGAGACTGCCTACCAGAATGAGGGTTGGCCTCTTGTATTTATAGTAATTCTGGCTAACTGCCTAGGCCGAATTCTCATTCTGGGTATCTGTTTGTTCAATATATTACTATTTCTTCTCACCGACTTCTTCTCTTGGAGGCTAATAACCTAATATAAATTATCTTCTTGAGCCGAAAAGTCTCCTAGGTTTATTAGCCAACTCATTAGGGTTTCTTCTTGCTTCCTAGAGTATTCTAGTCTCATCAGGTTTACACGTGGAGGTAAATACCTCCCGCAACTACCATAATATCAACACTCCTTCCTATCTAGGGAGGTATTACAGGTAATGGTCTTAAGCACAAAACATACCATTTACCCAGTAGCATCAACATAGTCGTCTAGACTATCTCATGACTAGATCATGAGCATCATCATCACCATCGGTGTCATCAGTTGCATCATCTCTCGAAACCATACTCCATCTGAGTAATCAGACATGATGCTGGATAAGTCACTCACACCACAGAGTGATACAAGAGCCATTCTTCTAATCTAGACACATGTCCTAGAAGAGTAGATGTTCTTAACCATTTTCCGTCTAGGAAATCTCTATCCTTTAATCATTCATCTAGCTGATAATCATTTACCAAACTGATAATAGTCTTCAAGGTAATCAGAACAAAATAGAACACAATTGTGTCTATCCATAGTAGTACATAACTACAATCTAGTGGTACACTACCACACCAAGTAGAAAAAAAGTACTTGATCAGTAACATATAGTCACAAACACATCCACCACAGTAGTATACATCTACTATCATACATTCTTCATAGAAATCATCTGATATCAACCTGCACAGAAACAATGTTATGATATAAACTGAATCATCTGGGCCAATCTTTCACTCACATCTGTGAGATCTGAAAGAATATCTTCTCTCAGAGTAGAACATCAATGATGGGATATCTACCCTATTATTCTCAAACAAGGAAGAATGATTATTCTGATTTATGAGCTTGGACCATTCCTCACCCTGGGCAATTCCTCCGACACTAAACAAAGTGTAACCTAGAGAGAATGAATCTTCCCTAAGGAATGCCTGTCCCTGATTGCTAAGCCTAGACCATTCCCCACCCTGGGACATTCCTCTGGCACTAAACAAAGTGCAACCTAGAGAGAATGAATACACCCTAAGGAATGACTGTTCGGACCATTTCCTTTGTTAACCACAAGAGGAAAAGACTGTCTTGTACCAACCTCCAAAACAGACTATTCCTCATGTTAACCACAATGAGAAATCATTGTTCGGCGAGGTGGGCCAGTATTCTTGAGTAACCCTCAAGAAGAGAGACTTCCCTAGACCACTCCCCATGTTAACCACAATGGGAAGTCGTTGTCTATGATACATCGACAATCTGGACCATTTTCTAAACTGGAAAATGTCTATCCACCAGAAATCTCAATCAACTTTCTGAACCGGAAAGAATCTGCTCATCTTGGACCATTCTTCGAACTGAAAAATGACTGTCCATCAATAATACATCAGTGCTCCCTCCCAACCTGGGAGTCATCTCTTCCATTTTCAATAAGTAAGTCATCTCCACGAGCTCCATCTTGAGTACGCAAACTCTTTCATTTTAAACAGAAGCTTTTACCAAAATGTTTGCTTATCTTCTTATCTGTGGAGATATGTATTGCAGAACCACTTTCTCCTTTCTGGACTACATCACGGATAACATAGTGCCTGATTTCAAATGTACTTTGGTCTAGAACATTGGTTTTTCTCTGAAGGCTTCATGTAGCTCTGGTCAATAAAGTATATCATTGTTGGATTCCTCTTGCTAGCTCACAACATTGTGGCAAGAGTCAAAATGGAACATATGCATGTGGCACTTCTTCTGTCATCATGAGATCTTTTTCATGGATTGGCAATCCATCATCCTGATCTTCTGAGTAATCATTCTGATATAATATCTCTGTTATAGAGAATCTTCACCACGCTTCTATTATGCACTGGAGGTTCTCCACCAAGTTATCTTCTTCCATCTACATACAAGGGTCTCTTTCTGGTATGCCTCAAAGTCTTGAGGTTGCTCTTCATACGCTCTTTATTCAATTTCTCTGGAGAGCATTCTTTGCATTCATCTGATGTAGAACTCCAGCCCATGGATATTGCAGATGATATAATGACTCATGTAGAGGCATGTCTAGTTTACTGGAACAAGTAATCATCATAGTCTTCTCCCTCCATCTGGGAGAACCCCTGGTTCTGGATCTTGCAATGCTTGCATATATCCACTGTTCTTCACCAAAAATTTTAGTTCCTCTACTTGATTTCTTTTAGTGAGTTCATATCAGGCTGGTAATCTTGTGATTCTTAATACAATGACTAGTTGTTCTGGCTTCTCTTTCTTTCTTGGAATCTTCATGTTCTTCCTGATGTTTTTCTTTAGCTCTTGGGTCCATGGAGTTTCTTATAGATTCCATGCCCTAAATATTCCATTACTTTCTTTCATCATAGGATCATGGATGTGGATGGACAACCAAGGATACTTAGAGGATTTTCTTCGGAGAAGTCTTCTTCTGTGATTGAAATAAACACGTATTGTCTTCCATGACTGCTATCATGGATATATACTTCATCATCTTCAATGGATCATAGGATGAGCTCCCTCCTAATCCTTGCTTCATGTATGAGTGCATATAATCAACTCCCTTTGTCTGACAGAGTCTGTGCTTCCCTCTGCATCCTTATTGTCTTCTTCAAATCGTCATAAGTCTTTCTCCAATTTTCTCTTGATTGTTGACTTCTTTCTGTCTTAGCTTCTTCTAAGTCTCTTCAAGATTGATTCTGATTTCGGTTTATCTTGTAATAACTTCCACATGATTTGTATGATCTAACTTGTATAATGATAGCAATCCTTATTTTGTTGTTTTTCCATAGGTATGGTTCTTCTTGGAACACATTATCTTCCAAGAGATAGATATACAAGATACGTACAGAGACGATGCAAACAAGATATGTACAAGAACTAAGAAGAGTATCGTTACCTTCAGAAGAAGAAGTCTCTTTCATCCTACTTAGTCTTCTTTGTAGGTTCCTTTTCTTCGGAAACTGACGCTCCATGTTTCTCCTTCCTTTTCTTTAGCTTGGGACAATGATTTTTGTAGTGACCATACCTTCGATAGTTGAAGCATTGTATTTCTGAAATATCTTTTTCTTGATTTGGCTTCCTCCTTGAACCAAACTTCCTTTTGTTCCTGAAAACCTTGAGTCTTGTTGTGAAGGCTTGATCATCGTACTTCTTTTGGGGTTTCTCTTTTGCATTGATCCTTGATTCTTCTTGAGCACAACAAGTCCAAAGTTATTTAAATGTAGGATACTCCTTCTTTGTGTTCATTCTTGTGGAAAATGCATCCCATGTCTTGGGAAGACCATTGAGTACTATGTTTACCAATTCCTTCTCTG
>JASDQU010737057.1:30723-50429 GCA_032191745.1 Picea mariana | reverse complement strand
ATCTGGACCATTTCTCATGTTAATCACAATGGGAAATTGTTGTCCATCAGAAATCTCAATCCACTTTCCGACTTGGAAAAAATCTGCTCGTCCTGGACCATTCTTCGAAAAAACAAAATGACTGTCCATCAATAATACATCAGTGCTCCCTCCCAACCTAGGAGTCATCTCTTCCTTTTTTATTTTTTTTTAAAAGGAAGTCGTCTCCACGAGCTCTAGCTTGAGTACGCAAACTCTTTCATTTTGAACAAAAGATTTTACCAAAATGCCTGCTTATCTGCTCATATGTGGAGATACGTATTGGAGAACCACTTTCTTCTTTCTGGACTTCATCACGAATAATGTAATGCTTGATTTCAAATGTACTTCGGTCTGGAACACTGGTTTTCTTTGAAGGCTTCATGTAGATCTAATCAACAGAGCATATCATTGTTGGAAAACTGGAACATATCCATGTGGCACTTCTTCTATCATCATGAGATCTAATCTACTAAGTAATCATCTTGATATAATATCTCTGTTATAGAAAGTCTTCACCATGCTTCTGCTGTGCACTGGAGGTTCTCCACCAAGTTATCTTTTTCCATCTGCATACAAGGGTCTCTTTCTGGTATGCCTCAAGGTCTTGAGGTTGCTTCTTCATATGCTCTTTGTTCAATTAGTCTTTGCATTTATCTGATGTAGAACTCCAACTCATGGATGTTGCAGATGATATAATGACTCATGTAGAGATATGTTTGGTTTACTAGAACGAGTAATCATCATAGTCTTCTCCCTCCATCTGGGAGTACCTCTAGTTCTAGATCTCGCAATGCTTTCATTCATAAGTCTTCTATACATTGTTCTTCATCACAACTTTCAATTCCTCTGCTTGATTGCTTTTAGTGAGTTCATATCAGGTTGGTAATCTTGTGATTCTTAATGACTGGTTGTTCTGGCTTCTCTTTCTTTCTTGGAATCTTCATGTTCTTCCTAATGTTTTTCTTTAGCTCTTGGGTCCATGGAGTTTCTTATAGATTCCATGCCCTAAATATTCCATTTCTTTCTTTCATCACAGGATCACAGATCTGGATGGACAACCAGGGATACTTTAAGGCTTCTCTTCGAAGAAGACTTTTTCTAGGTTGAATTGAACACGTACTATCTTTCATGGCTGCTATCATGGATATATACTTCATCATCTTCAATGGATGATAGGATGAGCTCCCTCCTAATCCTTGCTTCATGTATGAGCGCATATAATCGGCTCCCTCCGTCTGACAGATTCCTCGTTTTCATTTGCATCCTCATTGTCTTCTGCAAAATGTCATAAGTCTTTCTCCAATTTTCTCTTGATTGTTGACTTCTTTCTGTCTTTGCTTCTTCTAAGTCTCTTCATGATTGATTCTGATTTCGGCTTATCTTGTAATAGCTTCCACATGATTTGTATGATCTAAATTCAGAAGAAGAAGTCTCTTTCATCCTGCTTAGTATTCTTTGTAGGTTCCTTTTCTTCGGCAACTGATGCTTCATGTTTCTCCTTCCTTTTCTTCAGCTTGGGACAATGATTCTTGTAGTGACCATATATTTGACAGTTGAAGCATTGTATTTTTGAAATATCTTGCTCTTGATTTGGCTTCTTTCTTGAGCCAAACCTTCTTTTGTTCCTGAAGTTCTTGAATCTTGTTGTGAAGGCTTGATCATCATACTTCTTTTGGGGTTTGTCTTTTGCATTGATCCTTGATTCTTCTTGAGCACAACAAGTCCAAAGTTCTTCAAATGTAGGATACTCCTTCCTTCTTTTCATGCTTGCAGCAAATGCATCCCATGTATTGGGAAGACCATTGAGTACCATGTTTACCAATTCTTTCTCTGAAATGATCTCTTCAATAGCTTGTAGTTGATCTCTTGACTGAGAGATTCTCACAAAGTATGATGTTATGTTGTCATCATCATTCATCTTCATGTCACAGAGCTCATTCTTCAGACTCATTACTTGTCCAATGTTTCTGACCGAGAAGAGGTTTGTTAGGGCATCGTACATCTTCTTCAATGATTCAAGATGGGAGATGTAGGGTATCAAGTGGTATTTGATAGAGTCCACTATGATACTCATGGCATTGATGTCATCGTCTTTGAACTTCTCCATAGCTGCAACGTTCTGCGGTTCCTTCTCTTTTTCTTCTTCAAACTCTGGTTTCACGCTCTTTCCTTTCACGATATCCAACACTTTATTCTTGGCAAGGATGAGGTCAATCCTTGTCTTCCATGCTCTGAAGTTATATGCTCCATATAACTTGTTCCCTGACTTCATAGAGTAAGTCATGGTTGCTTTGACTTGGTCAATGCTAGATTTCACCAAAAACTCAAACTTCATGTCTTGGCTTGCTGAGAGTACCAGGAGATGCGCTAGGTTAGGGTGCACTGATCTATCCGGAGATTAGGTCAATCCATTCACTTAAGGTGCCTAAACAAGAGGATTAGGGTTTCTGCAATTGCACCTGCTAGTAACCATAGCGACAGTGCTATGGTGACTGCTCCTACTAGAAACCCTAGCAACAGTTCTTCAATGAGCTTAATATCCTTACGACTATGTTTCCTTCCAACAGTTAGACTGAATGAATGAGGTGTGGGCCCATAACCTGTTAGAATATAATGGATGTGCTCATTTTACCATTGACAATATCTCTATTATCACCCAACCATAAGCCGAAGCCACCCTCCAAGCACATTAACCTTGACAGAGAATCACTCCGGAAGCAAACCCTAGGCTAGATAGCCAAACAAAGGGTAGCGATCCTTTCCCCAAGGATAGCACACCAACAAGAGCTGATAAGATAGTCCAAATCCTAGCCAAGAGATATTATAAGCCAAAATGTAACTGCTAGCTGCAGCAGCACCAACAGCTCTCCTCCAAACCTGCGCACAAACCTGGGCACTGCAGTGTGCATAAGTGCTGCTCTCCAATTCTAAGACTGCCTGCCAGAATGAAGACTGGCCTCCTATATTTATAGTAATTCTAGCTAACTGCCTGGGCCGACTTCTCATTCTGGGTATCTGTCTGTTCAGTATATTATTATTTCTTCTGGACGACTTCTTCTCTTGGAGGCTAATGACCTAATATAAATTATCTTCTTGAGTCGACAAGTCTTCTAGGGTTATTAGCCAACTCATTAGGGTTTCTTCTTGCTTCCTGGAGTATTCTATTCTCGTCAAGTTTACATGTGGAGGTAAATACCTCCCACAGCTACCATAATATCAACATTTTGGCCTCTAGAGCTGCAACCATTACAATGTCTAGAGTCGCAACAACCATGATTTGTTGAGTTGCAGAGCCCTCAACTTCTAGAGTTGCAGCGCCGCTATCTTGTGGAGGAGTTGTAGCGACTGTTGTTCTTTTAGGTGGCGTTACAACGCCAAATGGTGTACTTGCCATCTTGTTCCATGTCCTAACCTCTCTTTGCAGCATGCATTCAACCAACAGTTTGATTAGCCTGCGGTGTTCGAGGGCAAACAAATTTTTGTGCCTGTTTGGCCATGTTTTGCAGCGTCCTCCAAAGGAAAAACAACAAGTTGACCAACCTGCCATGTTGAAGGTGGTCCAATAAACATAAGGGTTATAGGTAGACGACCCCATAGCGACCCTTGCAGGTAATGTATTGTTGCATGATGATGGAAACATCTTGCCATGAGATCGACAAAGATGTCGTATCAATCCATGTTCCCTTCTTGACCAAAGCTTCCCATGGTTCGAGGAACTCTTTGAGAATTTTGGGCGTGGGCCTCTAATGACAATACCATCATTTTCCCATCTGGGGAAGCTCGGTCACTTTGTAATTATGTCTTTTGTTACCTACAAGACTACTCCTGCTACCTTTGTCTTGATTTCCCTAAAGTTTATGGTGAATTCCAGCGCCATGCCATCGTCATAACCTCACAACCTATTTTGGTATTCCAATCAACCTCCCTGTTGGAAAATTTACCCAATGTTCTCATATGATTCCAATAAGAGGGTCTTTGTGGGCTCTTTTTGGTTCAGGAAACAACAGGTAGAGTTGCAATAATGTTCGAAATTGCAGCAACGACAAAGTTGTAGTGAGGCTCTGGAGTAGCAACAACATGTGGGTCAGGGTTGTGGCTTGATATGGTATCTCAACATGAGTCATCTTTGCCCAAATTGGTTTTCTTACTTTATCAGTGTAGTTATAGAGTCAATATGTAGAGTTGTAGCGCAACGAGCTGCAGTAATGAAAGTTGTCACAATAGGAGTTGTAGGAACATGAGTTGCAACAAGAGGAATTGTAATAGTAGGAGTTGCAACAGTAGGAGTTGCAACAACTGGATTCTTCTTCCCTACATATACTGAAGAAAAAAAAAAGGACTTTGTTACAACAAGCAAGACTTTATTAAGAAAACTTGATCAGAAGGATCTTGACATAACCATCACGAAACTGTGAAGTGCCCTTCTTCTTTTTCTTTCTTTTTAGCATGTCATGCACCAGTTTAAGATGTTTTTCTCAAAACATTCCCCCAGGCATGCCTCTAAGGGTTTTCATGCATGGGTGTATTATTATTATTTTTTTGAATAGGAATAAATCAATCAGTTGGGGTTCCCCCCTTGTTAACAACCTNTATTCCTATTCAAAAAAATAATAATAATACACCCATGCATGAAAACCCTTAGAGGCATGCCTGGGGGTATTATTATTATTTTTTTGAATAGGAATAAATCAATCAGTTGGGGTTCCCCCCTTGTTAACAACCTCCAGATTATTGTCGGTCCATCCATTGGTGATTCTCTTCAAGAAGGCTTCCTTGGATAGAGGTTTGTGATATAATCGAAGTATGTGATTATTTTCCATCAGAGGATTTCTCTCGTCGTCAATGGTGTGAAGTATATGGCTCCATTGTCATAAAAAATATCGCTCTCGTAAGGCCCAAGCCATCGAGTGCATAACTTCTCCCTGAAATCTTTGAACCTAGAGTCAAATAACAAGGCCCAGTTTCCAACTTTGAATTTCTTTTGTTTAATGAAATTGTCATGCCACCGAGCTCTATGATGTTGTATTATTGTTATGTGGTGCAAGGCATCCTGGAAAAGTTCGTCTAGTTTGTTGATCTGGAGGAGTCTCTGTTTCTAAGCTTCAATTAGGTCCATTCCAAGTTGTACAACTATTCTAAGTGTTAGGATCTTTTTTTCAATCGGAAACAATACTCTCTTTCCATACACCAATTCATATGAGGTGTAGCCGGTGGTAGTTCTACCTGTCATCTGGTAGGCCTATAGAGCTTCAGGTAGTCTATCCACACAATCTTTGAGGTGTAGTTTGAGGGTCTTGGTGATGATGGCCTCAATGATTTTGTTTTTTCCTTCTACCTATCCATTGGTCTGCAAGTGATATGGTGTGGTAACCCTGTGTTTGATCTTGTATGTGTCCATCAAGTCTCCAATGAGTCTTGAAGTGAATTGCGTTCCTCGATCAATAACTATTTCCCGCGGTATCCCAAATATGGTGAATATTTCTTCATGAAGAAATGATACTACTGTATGTTCTTTCGCGACTGGGAGTGCCTTGGCTTCCATCAATTTTGTGACATAATTTGTGCATACTAGGATGTAGGAGTTACACTAAAAGGAGGATGGATTGGCCCTACAAAATCTAGGGCCCATTTATCAAAGGGTTCCAATTCCAACTGTGCCTGTAACGACATTTTGTCTTATTGCACTAGTCTTCCCATGGGTTGGAAACTATCGCACATTTTTACATATTCCTTGCCGTCTTTGAAGATAGTTGGCCAATAGTACCCTTGATGAAGTATCTTGTATCCAATCCTTTTGTCTGCAAAATTCCCCCCACACGAACCATCATGGCAAGCACCCAAGATCTCATGGATCTCATCTTCTCTTACACATCTTCTGATGATAAGATCTACTCCAGTGTAGAAGAGGCAGCCGTTGATTTATGAGAACCTCCAACTTTGTTTGATGATCTTTTGTCACTCCTTTGGAGATAAATGATGCTGAATTCTACCTGCAACCAAGTAATTAGCGATATCTGCGAACCAAGGAGAGTTAGTAGAAACCGCAAATAGGTGCTCATCAAGAAAATAATCTTTTACATGTCGCTCATTCTCATTAGATGTAAGTCTTAAGAGAAAATCAACCACTACATTGTCCTTTCATTGTTTATTCAATATGGTTATATCATATTCCTGTAATAACAATAACCACCTAGTTATCCTGCCATTAGTGATAGGTTTATTCATTAAATACTTTATGGCAACAAGGTCAATATGCAATATTACTGGATATCATGTGATGTAATGTTGACATTTATTAATTACATGTATTACTGCAATAAACTCTTTTTTTGTTACCATATATTTTAGTTCTGCAGGTGAGATTTTTACTGACATAGTAAATTGCATATGGATCATTTCCTTCTTGTTGTCCTAGAACAACTCCAATGGCGGTGTCTGATGCATCTACAAAAATATGAAACTGGAGGGACCAATCAGGCCCTCTTAAAATAGGAGCCTCGAACACCTTAGTTTTCAGTTCTTCGAGTGCATACTGTTTGTCCACAAAAACTCAAAATCTTTGTTAAGCAAAGCAAGTAATGGGCGAGCAATTTGTGAGAAATTTTTAATAAAGCAATGATAATAACTAACATATCCTAAGAAACTTCATACCTCTTTTCGCGAATGTGGAGTCAAAAAGTTTAATATTACCTTGATTTTTGTTGGATCCACTTTGATGCCTTTAGCTGAGATGCGGTGCCATAATACGATGCCATCAATTAACATCATTGCACATTTTTCTTTGTCGAGGGCAATGCTCGATTCTTTACATGTTATCAATGTTTTTTCTAGAGTTGCCAATGCCTCATTAAATTCATTATCATATGTTGTAAATTTATCCATATATATTTCCACACAATCATGAATTAAATCATAGAATATACCAATTACAAGTCTTTGAATGGTGGCATGGGCGTTACATAGCCCGAATGGTACAACACGATAGGAAAATGTCCCCCATGGTCAGGTAAACATTGTTTTGTCTTGATCCTTAGGTGCAATTTGGATATAGCTATACTCGTTGAATCTATCGAGGAAGGAAAAATATTTCTTCCCTTCTAACGTATCCAATACCTAGTCATTGAATGGAAAAGGTAAATGGTCCTTGTGTGTTGCTTTGTTGAGTTCTCGATAGTCCATATAAATTCTCTATTTTCCATTTTTCTTTGGTACCATGACGAGAGGGGAGACCCATTGGTTGTTAGAAATTGGGTAGATAAAGTTGGTTGTGAGTAATTTTTGTAGCTCTTCCTTAACTATATCCTTCAATGTCAAATTCATCTAGTGCCGGAGTTGATAGATGGGTTTAGATCCCTCTTTAATGTATATGTGATCATTTCAAGTTAGGGTTGTTGACTAATCCAAAACTAGTCATGTGAGACTGAAGAAAAGTTTGATGAAAATGCTAGTCTCTTATTGTCAAAGTTAAGGAATATTTGTAGGTATGTGATAGTATACACTAGGTCTATTATAGAGTTACAAATCATATTTTGATGATGAAATTGATGAGGGATTTTTGTTAAGGTACATGTTGGGTACATGGTTGAGACAAGTAGTTGATGAGGTGGCACATACATGAGATGTATAGTTGATGATGTTGGTACATATTGATGAGTAGTTGACACATGATTGTTACATACTTGGTACATGGTTGGTTGCACTTGTGTATGGTACAAGTTGATTACAGGATTGTTTGGCATAGGTTGGTGCATGGTTGATGCACTTGTTTATGGTACAGGTTGATTACAAGTTGAGGTACAGGTTGATACATGGTTGATGCATGGTTCAAGTTTATTGGTACATGTTTACAATGATATATCTCATAGTGCTAGTGTGACAATGGTTCCATCATTCTACTTCTACTTCAGGGCGGTTGGACAGGGAAAGGACAAGTGGTTGTAGCCACCTTCCGGTTTTAGCCGGAGAACATAGGGGTTTGTAGCCTCCTTCTGGTTGTAGCCAGAGAATTGGGGAGTTGGAGCTTCACTCAGGTTGTAGCCTGAGAAACTAGGGGGGTGGAGCCTCCTTCCAGTTGCAGCTGGAAAACAAAGGAAGTTGGTGCTTCCAATTAATGTAATTCTTCAAGACATATAAGAAAAAACATTCTGTGGTTTTCTCCCACTTTGCGTTTCCACGTAAAACACTGGTGTACTGTGTATGTGTATGATTGTTCATTGCTCATTATTGGATGATAATTCTACATTGATATAACACTTGAATTATTTGGTTTAAAAAGGATTATAATTCCTTTATTATTGATTCACCCCCCCTCTCAGTAATCCAACACATACGTGGTTATGAGCATTTATGGCTCACCTTCTACTTGTTTTCCACTACCAGATACCTTGGCTCCGGATACCTTGCTTGCAGTTTTCTTTCGAGGTGACATGCTTGAACCTGCCATAAAAAAATGAGTTTAGTGCACATATTAGGATATAACATAGAGTTGAATGCTACTAAAGAGTATGAATTACCAGAGGAAACATTAGTGTCATCACTTGGTAGGGAGTCATCATCTGAGGATATTAAAGCGATGGTAGGCATACTTGAGCAACTTGGTGGATATTTGAGGAATAATGGGTGAAAAGTATGCTCAAAAGGAAAAATCGTAGGTTTAAATACTAACTCTCTCAATGCAAATCAGAGGAGTTCATTCTAAAGTTTCGGTCGACGGATTTAAGAGCAACTCCTCTGATGCAAATGAATAGAGTTAACTTTAACTCCTTCGATATACATGTGAATTTGTTTGAAAAGGTTATGATCGATAGAGTTAAGAACAATTCCTCTGATGTAAATTAGAGGAGTTAATTCTAATTGATTTGATAATACATCGGAGGATTTATTGTCTGTGCTCCCGAAGTCTTATGAAAATTGGTGTAGTTAGTTGAAATTCCTACGATCATATCAGAGGAGTTAATAAGAACTCCTCCGATACGGTCGAAGGAGTTGTAAGTTTTAAACCTGCGAAGTAAAGCAATGCATATAGATTCTTAAGCAATACATAAATTAATCAATGGCTCATACACAGAGTACATAGAGATTTTATACCGGAAACCCTCAACCGGGAAAACCTTTCTTATTTTCATTATATCGAATTTCACCATTCGCCATACAATATATACAATGTTTTTAGGTATTCCGTAGATACCAAAACCCTAATCCCTTAATTCGGGACTAATTACGTATCTGACGCACCCACACACACACACACATGCAAAGAATATAACACATACCCAACATGAGTTACCAGAAACACTCTCAATGGCAATAGTTTTAGGGGTTCGATAGAGAATGGACAAGGAGTTTTATTGCTTTGTACTCGTCATAGAGACCAGGGTTGGGATTCCAACGAGAAATCTATCAACAAAAGGTGCCTTAAGGTTCAAAAATAGTGTGAGGAAAATGGTTGCGAGGTCAAGTCAGGGAAAATGTGATATGTTTTACACCGTTAGGTAACCACAGTTCATGGAGAGGACTAAGGATAGGAAAATGTGATGATCAGAGGAAAGACCTGTATAATTAAAGATGAAGGATGGAGAAAAATCAAGAAAGAAACCCTAACCCTAGCAAGATAGAGGAAGATGCCCATACTTGACAACCTGGTGCCACGTGGAGGATGTTGATAGGGTGCAAGTTTGGGTGGTGACTTGGTGCACTCCTAATCTAGAGAAACACTTCTTAACTCAACTTACTAGCCGAACAAAGGAAAAGCGTAGATTTTTCATGTATAAATAGATCGACAAGGTTTTATGTATTAAATGCAAGGTTGGTGAGGCAATTAAGGTTGGAGGAATTGAGAGAAACCTCTCCGATGAACATTGGAGAAGTTACTATGAAGTCCTCAGATGTTCATCGAAGCACTTGCCTCAAAGTCTTTCGATGACATCGAACAACTTTGAGAAAACTCCTTCGATTCACATCAAAAGAGTTAGCATTAACTCATGTGATAGGTAAGGGCATAGAAGATAAATAAAGAAACTATGCCGATGTGAATCAAAGGATTTAAATGTAACTCCTCCTATTCACATCGGAGGAGTTACAACTAACTTTGTCAATTTCTTCTATCTTGCTAAAAACTAAAAATTTTCAAGTACTTCCTTTTACACATGATTTATTAAGATGAACATGATATCTCTAAGAAACTTGAGGTAAAGAGAGGCCAAAGAAAAGTTCTTTCAAACTTAAAAAATGAGGGGCTCCATTTTCTAAATACTATGCAAATGCAAATAAAAAAAAAAAAGGGGTTATAGTTCCTGTCACAAAAAATAGCGACACACTGGGCGAAACCTTGAATCTCTTTAAGATGATGTCCACACATATTTTAGGAATGGGTTCATTTATCATAAAAAATCATAAGAGATAAAGGATAGGTCCCATAGCTTGGATTCTGAAAGAACTGAGATGACACAAAGATGGGCGAGACTCTTCCATTGATCAGATTGCTTTAAAATTGACTCTTATTCATATGATAAATGACCAGAGCAGGAAATGTAGTAAGTATAACGAGAATGAAACGTCAAGAATGTTGAGAATTCAAGTCATAATGCATTTCTTTGGTGTTTCTACTGCTATTGAGCGTCCATAGCCTTGATAGAGTCACCCCGATGTCACAATCCTTTCTCCGCTCCCAGTGAGTGTCCATAGCCCCGAAAAATATTCTTGCATGTCCCATGTGATCTGGAAAGCCTTTCCCCAAGCCTTTACCTTTTATAATATTTGATTCTCTTTTGTTTAAAGAGAGAGGTGGATGGGGGGGATTCTAGTTAACCTTGAAAGGCACTAGGGATGGAACCTATGATGGTGAGATATGCTAACTTGATTATAGATGAGCGAACTTCCCGAGTTATTATTCTCAGCATACTGTGAACACCCCTTCTAACTCATTTTTGTTTTTGTTCACATAATGTGGAAATCTATTCTTAAGTTGAGTCTATTGGTTCATTGGTTCTTTCCATTGTTCTTGTGTATTGATGAGCTATGTTCCTCCATCATATCTGACTCGAGATGGTACATAATGGGGCTTGCATTGTTGGGGAGTTAAGTGGATTGAAAACAATATCACATAGATATTAGGCTATTTACACCAAATGTGCTACTAATTAAATATATGACCAGGACTAAGTTACAGGGAACTCAAAATTAGGGTGACAGTTATCAAGAAGGATTAAAAAATATAATCGAAACACGTTGGAAAACAAACAAGAAACAAAATAAAAAAACAAAAGCACAACCAAACCAGAAAGAAGAATTTTTTTATTTATGTACAAGTGAAAGAAGCCTCAACAACTAGTTGATGTAATGTTTGAGGATTTGGCCATTAACAAGGAGGGAATCAAATTCCCCTTGAAGGTTTCGTAACCGAAAGGTACCTTGGCCAATTTTTTCTTTGATGACATAAGAACCAAGCCAAAGTTGCTAGAACTTTGAATGTTTCCCTTTATCTTTGTGTGGCATGTCCCGTTTGAGAACAAAGTCCCCACCTTGGAATTCTTTCCCACCCAACATGTTGAGCACTCAACGCATCCTAAAATTCTCAAATTGTTGGGCACCACCTTTTATTGTTTTTTGTTTACATTTTTTGTTTC
This sequence comes from Picea mariana, assembly GCA_032191745.1. NCBI lineage: Eukaryota > Viridiplantae > Streptophyta > Pinopsida > Pinales > Pinaceae > Picea > Picea mariana. The sequence continues at coordinate 38,784 of JASDQU010737057.1, read as the reverse complement.
CTTTTATTCAACATGAGTTGCATTTCTACTCTTTTTCCCAATTGCTTATTTTCACAGTTTGAATTGCATCTACAGATCAATAAATGATCCAAAGAAAACCAAAGTTGCATGTCTTTCAAATGAGATCAGAAAATGTGAAACATTTGGTGGTTTTCTCTGAAAAAATATAAAGTAAAAAAAAAAGAAAAAGAAGCTTCAAATCCACTGCTAAAGGAAATGATCTCCAACACTCGATGGGTGCTGCTTTGAAGTGCCGACGTCGATCAATATCGGGCNATCGGCCAAAACAATACACATGTCAAAAGGCGTAACACATGTTTGGGAATGCTGACGATGATTAACATTGGGCGTCGTCCAGATATGATACTAGTTGCACAAAGGCACTTCCTGCTTGGGAAAATGCAGACGTCGATCAACATCGAGAGACGACAAATTCAATCCATGTGTCAAAAGTGTGGCACAGTCTTGAGAATGCTGACAATGGTCAACATTAGGCATCAACCGTTTATGATACCAACTGCACCGGGGGGGGAACTGCTTTCTTGTAAATTTTTCGACGTTGATTAACATCGGGCGTTGACGAGGTCAGTTGAAAAAACAATTATCATTGAGTCGAAGATATAAATGTCGATGGCCGAGTAACACTGGAAATCGACACCCGAGAGTGAACACAGGGAAACACACAGACCGTGAGAAAATGTCGAACACCGATAAACATCAGCGTCGGTTGATCAAGAAGACTAAACCTATATTCATACCCGCAACCTACTTTTGGTTGATGCTCGATCCGACATCTTATGACAAACAATATGAACTGTTTGTTTGGTCTTTCCGAGGATCCATGTGTTAGCACTAATATTTTCATGATCAAATTTTGGTCTTAAAAAATAATATTTTGCTTATATAAAGATAATAAGGTCTTCTTAGCATATTTTTTTCCATCCTAAGGTCATATAATGGTTTTTAAAATCTAAAACCAATATTTTGAAAAGGGCACTATAGGAAGCTCCTGCAATTTTCCTATGCAGAAAACATGTGTTGGCGCTACAGGAAGTTCTTGTAGTGCAACCTATTTTTAGGAAAATGACACGATTTTGGAGGATGATTATGAGACCAGTCACCTATTCAACTTATTTACTTGCTGAGGTGAGTTGGATACAAATCACTTAAGATCATATGGAATGTCGAATTCTTGATGGAGAATATTTTGGGAACACATCATCACGTTGATCTAATTTTTAGCATGAAGTTACAAAAAATTCAAGAATTTTCTTGTTTTAGTCATTATCTTTGGGAACAGATCTCATGAATTTGGAAGGTTAGTTTGGAAAAGTAAAATAGTTTTTCTTAATAACAGACTCATCTACAAAATCCTCTTTCAGTTTTTACACAGGTGTCATGGTTTGGCAGATTCGAATGAATCTTTACAACTCATTTTTCAGATTCAAAAATTCAGGAGTTTTTCTGTTTTAGTCATTATCTTTGGGAATGGATCCCGGGCAGCCGGAAGGTTATTTTTGAAAAGTGAAAGAGTTTTTTTCTCAATAATGGGTTCATATACAAAAAAGTCTCTCGGATATTACACAGGTGTCATGGTTAGGGAGATTCAAATGAATCTTTACAACTCATTTTTCAGATTCAGAAATTCAAGAATTTTCCTGTTTTAGTGATTATCTTTAGGAACAGATCTTGAGAAAATGGAAGGTTATTTTTGAAGATTTAAAGAGGTTTTTCTCAATAATGGACTCATATACAAAAAAATCTCTCAGATTTTACACAGGTGTCATGGGTTGGGAGAAACAGGTGGATCTCTGAGCATCATTTTTCCATAATTTTGACAGTTTATTTTTCTTAAAAATTCCCTAGCCACCTCATCATTTTGAATTTGGGATGGAGGTTTTTGAATCCATTTTTCTTGGATCTTGAGAAGAATGTAATATATTTATAAAAGAGAGGAATGGAAAGAGTGAGAGTGGGGGGGATTCAGTCCGGGGGACTGAGAGAGAGCTACAGAAGGTGAACAACCTATGTAATATTTTGAAGATCCTGTCAAGACTTCTATGTAAAGATTTCAACTGATAACAAAGTTTTTGATGAGTTTGTTATTATGTGTTAATCATTTTTCTGTCATCTTCTTGAATATGTATTTTGCTGCTATCGAGTATACGTATGCAAATTTTGTGTTGAGAGACTTATTGTATTGGTTATGCTTTAATTTTCGTCATAGGCATATTCAAGTTCTTATATTCACAGTCAGAAAGGGTTTTTGAATTTTGAGTATTCTTCCATGTAAGTCTATCAAGGATTAAGGTGATTTTTGGTTAACTTGCAGTTTTGTTTTCTTTATTTCCTCATTTCATTTCTCTATAGCCTTGGATCTGATCTAAGTTTTGTTAGCTTGACCTGCTACCCATAGAATGTTAAGTCAGGTTATTGTTTTTTAATGGACTCCATGCCCAATGGCCAACTGTCGATTTGTAATCATCTCGCTGCCTTCATGCCGATCTTATCACTCTCTAAGTTTTCCTAAGAACCCGACCAAATCATTTCTAATTTAAGGTGTGCTAGGCTTGTTCCTAAAGCAGTCCAATAACAACTTCTAGAGCTAACATCTTTTGGCATTGTTGCTAAGGAGCGAAGAACAAAGTGATCTTCCCTGGGAGAACGACATTGAACATATCCATATCTTGATGGTAGACAAGAGTATGACACTAGTTAGACTGCAATTTTCTTTTTGGTGACTTTGGTTTCATGATAGATGAATTTATTGGTGACTTCACTGGTTTGAAATGGATTCTATTCTTGCTCAGAGGTATGCTTTTTGTAATTTCTCAAACATAGTTGGTTTTCCGCATCTAGTGCCTACTATAGTTGAATGGGATGACTATCTTCCCAGATTCAGAGGAAGAAGGCATGATCATCTTGGTGAGCACTTATTAAATTTTCATAAATGCATGCTTGAATGTGATCTTGTTCATGAGGATGTCTTAATCAAAATTTTTATATTCTTTTTGGAAGAACATGCTCGTGAATGGTGTCAATCCCTTCCTGATGCTAGTATTCATTCATTGAAGGAATTTCATGTTGCATTTAAGCAAAGATATTATGTTGAACTTCCTTATGAAAGATGTTGTCATGATTTTGATTTGTTATGTAAAGGATATGATAGTCGTGAAGAATATGCTTGTGTTGAAGAGCTTGAGAAGGATATTAGTTCAGATCAGATTCTTGAAGATATAGTTATGCCTTCTTTACCTATTGCTCATAATGAAGAATATGATGAGTATGATGTTTTTCCTTTTCATAATACAATGTTGTCTTATGATTTCCATGAAGTTCCTACAATTCTAAACACTACAATTGAGTCTCTTTTTCAAGGAATTAATCTGCATTTTAAAGAGTGTTTTGTTGCCCTTAGTGGTTGTGAAGCATATGATTTTCATAAGCTATTGAAAGGAGAGCAAGAGCAACCCAATCTTATTCATGTAGTGGGTTTCAAGCAACAACATTTTGATCTTTTAAATCAGCTAAAATCTTTCCATTTTCTTCAGGATCCAATAGAAACCTAGATGGATTTGTCATTTCCACAGATCCCAAATGTTGCAAGTTTTGGCATCTCATCTATTTGCAACAGTGAGTACATGCTTTTTGTGGAATTGTTTTTGTTCATGACATACTCTCCTCGTGTCCTTTTACTTAGCTGCAAACAAGGATTAAATTTCATCAATCATATGCTTTTATGGCTTCATTGGAAATATGATTACACTTGATCAAGCAGAAGTTCAGTTGATTGGAGTAGGAGTAGGAGTGTGCATAAATAAGCTCGCAATGCAGGTATTTGATTTTCAGTTTGAGTACAACATTCAATTTATATTTGCTTTGCAACAATATGTTTTTGTTTCAAAATAAGTTGCAAAATTTTGGAATGAGATTAATGAATCCATATCCCAATGGATGAAGGCACAGGTCTGCTTGTTCTTGGCACCTCACAGGGAGTATGCCATCCCCCGTGGAACCAATGCTAGAACTAATATTTTCATGATCAAATTTTGGTCTTAAAAATTCATATTTTGATTATATAAAGATAATAAGGTCTTGTTAGCATATTTTTGTACATCTTAAGGTTATATAAGGGTTTTTAAATTCTAAAACTAAGATTTTGAAAAGGGCGCTACAGGAAGTTCCTGCAATTTTACTATGCAGAAAAAGTGTGCCGGCGCTACAAGAAGTTCCTGTAGCGCAACATGTTTTTAGGCAAATGACACAGTTTTGGAGGATGATTATGAGACCAACCACCTATTCAACCTATTTACTTGATAAGGTGAGTTGGATATCAATCACTTAAGATCATAGCGAAGGTAGAATTCTCGATGGAGAATATTTTGGGAACACATCGTCACGTTGATCTAATTTGTAGCAAGAAGTTACCACAAATTCAAGAATTTTCCTGTTTTAGTCATTATCTTTAGGAAAAAATCCCAGACAGATGGAAGGTTATTTTTGAAAAGAGAATTTTTTTTTTTCTCAATAACCGACTCATCTATAAAAACCTCTTTCAGTTTTTACACATGTGTCATGGTTTGGGATATTCGAATGAATCTTTACAACTCATTTTTCAGATTCAGAAATTCAATAATTTTTCTGTTTTAGTCATTATCTTTGGAAATAGATCTCGGGCAGATGGAAGGTTATTTTTGAAAAGTGAAAGATTTTTTTCTCAATGATGGGCTCATATACAAAAACCTCTCTCGGATTTTACATAGGTTTCATGTTTTGGGATATTCAAATGAATCTTTACAACTCATTTTTCAGATTCAGAAATTCATGAATGTTCTTGTTTTATTCATTATCTTCAGGAACAGATCTTGGGCAACTGGAAGGTTTAATTTGAAAATTTAAAGAGGTTTTTATCAATAATGGACTCATATACACAAACCTCTCTCATATTTTACACATGTGTCATGGGTTGGGAAAAACAGGTGGATATCTGAGCATCATTTTTTCATAATTTCGACAGTTTATTTTTCCTAAAAATTGCCTAGCCACCTCATCATTTCGAATTTGGGATGGAGGTTTTTGGATCCATTTTCCTTGGATATTGAGAATAATGTAATCTATTTATAAAAAAGAGGAATGGAAAGAGTGAGAGTGGGGGGGATTCAGTCCGGGGGACTGAGAGAGAGTTGTAGAAGGTCAAAAACTTATGTAATATTTTGAAGATCTTGTCAAGACTTCTATATAAAGATTTCAATTGATAAAAAAGTTTCTGATTAGTTTGTTATTATGTGTTAATCATTTTTATGTTATCTTCTTGAATATGTATTTTTATGCTATCGAGTATACGTATGCAATTTCTGTGTTGAGAGAGTTATTGTATTGGTTATGCTTTAATTTTTGCCACATGGATATTCAAGTTCTTATATTCACAGTCAAAAAGGGTTTCTGAATGTTGAGTATTCTTCCTTGTAAGTGTATCAAGGATCAAGGTGTTTTTTTGTTAACTTGCAATTTTGTTTTCTTCATTTCCTCATTCCATTTCTCTGTATCCTTGGATCTGATATAAGTTTTGTTAGCTTGACCTCCTACCCATAGAATGTTAAGACAAGTTATTTTTTTTTAATGGGCTCCATGCCCAATGGCTAGTTGTTGATTTGCAATCATCTCATTGCCTTCATGTTGATCCTACCACTCTCTACTTTTTCCTAAAAACCAAACCAAATAATTTCTAATTTAAGGTGTGCTATGCTTGTCCCTAAAGCATATTAGGAACAACTTCTAGTGCTAAAACCATGAATTCATCAAGACCGTCCATCTCAGAACCCTCTACCCACATGCATCCCTATGTTTCGAGCTTACAGAAAGTCGTCACGTCGACCCTTGGTCAAATCGCATGAGGGAAAAACAATGTATCCTGTCATTCACTTCGTGTCGGCTATTTAGACGCACATTTGCTTCAGAGTTTCAAACAACCTGAATGGTCAACCCCTGATTACAGACCACCATGCACCAATATACAATCATTTAAATCTCTTGATAAAACACTCCAACGTCCTTTCACACCATCGGTCTGATTGGTGCTTTTATTACAATATCTGGAACAAGCGATGAATGGAATTAATGAAAATATCCCATAGATTCATTGTAACAAAAAAAATGATTATTGTGGAGGTGAGGGATAACTGCTATTTATTCGAGTACATTTGGATGATCTCATGTTTGCATAGGAATGTTTGAATTTCTTCATGAACTCACAGTTGATCCAATATTTCTAAGTGACTAAATTTATGTTGTGTTATTGCAAATATGTTACTGGTGAGTATTGGAATAGGGAAGAATTTTTGCACGCAGGTATTTATCGTAGTTTTCTTTGAAACTTATGGTAGGGGAGGTACTGAGATGAATTATTGTATTTGCAGAGGAAAAAATGCCACCCAGACAACCAGTAACCCGTAGGTCACACAAGACCCCAAAAGGAGGAAGTGAGCTAGTTGGAGAGGCGTCTAGTTCGGTGGTGAAAAATATAGAGTTCCCGCCTAAGGCAAAGTCGGTGATCAAAATGTCGCAAAAGACGCCTTCAAGTCCGCCTCCATTCTTCAAAGACACAGACAATGTCATGAATTCCAAGGTAATTCTGCCTTCCTAGTTGGATTTGTATAACAAACTTCATTACGAGAACTTCCTAGAATTCATGCCTCACAGTGATCCATAGGTAACAAGATTAGATGAAAGGTTTTCCAAAACATCAAGCAGTCTTTTTTGTACCTGGTAGCAGCTAGGACACTTGTATTTCCATGTGTTGATATTTTGGGGTGGATAATCCATCATGTCGATGCAGAGAAAATCTTGCTGAATAACAAGGATGGGGAGTGCATAGGCGTATTTTCGTCGATAGAAGTGAGAACGTTCTACAAGATCAAGGAAGTTGAAGTCAGGTTGAACAAAGATTTTCTAGTAGATTTCTATGAGAGAAATAACATCGTCCAATTGCTAGCGTCCTGGTGGAGGGAGGATAAGAAGTTCGTGGATCGGGCCTCGGGGTGGTACAACACAACGAACCTCTGAGAACCTTACATTTTCCTTATGGCCTTGATATGTCGTTTATATGGAGAGAAGTATTGCTCCAGATTCTCTGAAGCCTGGATTCCTTTGGCCCACATGGTTGTTACATCTGGAAGCACTTTTAATTGGGGAGCTATTATCTCAAAAAAATTGAGCACCCGGATAGAAGAAGCGTAGAACCTAAAGCCCGGGGAAACCCCTGCATTCTACATGGCATCTTATCTCTTGGATTCAATATGTGCTAGACATGTTTTCCATGGAATGAACATAATATGGCATGTCTTTGAAGCGCTGGTATGTCTACTTCAACATATTATGGAAGAACATGTGCAAACAATCAATGGCTTTAGTATGCAATGGTTTCATAACTCGAGTGTATTCTCTAATTTTTAAGAAATATTGACCAAGACTATCAGAAGCAGAAAGGAAGGTAATATCCAAAATTGGGCATTGGTACTCGGAAGAAAGGAACACATACATTAGGATTTTCGGAGCCCCGGGAGCACCACACCTACTTCCAACTCATGTGCCCAATAAATTGGTGTTAAAGGAAATCTGCTACTAGACTATACCACAATATTTCAATGCATCTCTAGTAAAAGACAAGAAAATGATATTCATTCCATATGGGTTCTATGTAGGCTACAATTTTGTGACGGATACCACACAGGCGAGGCAAGAAGCACAAAGTCAAATAGAATGCAGGTTCGTCATTAGGAGGTACATGAGACACGACCCTAAAAAATTGGTGGTCGAACATGCTAATCAGGTAGTGTCTCATTTGCCTTACCCACATGATCATTTCGAGGAAGAAATATTCATATAAATGATTTGAGCTAGGATGAAGTTTTGCAGAGGAAAGAAAAACTAGACCTGATTAGGTTCATGGCCTAGTCTGGGGATGAACAATTGAACTTTCTAGAATAGATGTTCGGACCAACAAAAATGGCACTGGTTCGACATGAAGGTGCAGGACAAATACTAGATAGGTATGAGGCACAA
>JASDQU010737056.1:361101-376875 GCA_032191745.1 Picea mariana | reverse complement strand
CAAGGTAATTAGAGAGAATTAACATCAATCATTTAATTCCAAATATTAATAAATCAAACAAATCATGATTTAAACATAGGTTACCTCATGTATACATAAGAATGGCTAAAAGACATGTCTTTGAAGAAAATAGAAAAATGGTGCATATGTCTAAGGTAAATTTGGTCAAGATAGAGGAAATGATAAAGTAATTGGAGGCATAAAAAAGGAGACCCAACATTCCCCCATGCCTAGGTCACTGCATGTCCTCATGAAAAAATTTCCAAACTAGATCTCAAAATTGCAAAAATAGAGTTGTTCTTCCATCTTGCCTGAACATTAATTGTGTGGATTTAAGTTATTAAAACTTGAAGCCTCATCCTTAAGTTGCCTCTTAATAACTCTTATGTACTGTATCAGGCACAAAGCCTTATTGAGCTTGGTAGAGACCTCGTCGTACTCATCTTGTAACCTTTAGTTATGATCCTTCAACTATGCATTATCTGTCCAAGAAATTGTGCTCCTCCACTTCTTGCTTCAATTCTTCATTTTTTTTTGTAATCCTTTCAACTTCCTGTACCAACTGATGTTTGTTGAAAGAACTGATAGGTTCAAGTGTCACTTTCTCATTTACCTCCTCCCTGGCTTGAACCTCCTTCTTTAAATCCTTCAAAGTCTTTGTTACTAACTCCTCAGTTTCACTAATAGTTGCTACATGCATATCTTCTTTCTTTGGTGAATTCATAATGTCAACTGGATCCTCTAGAAAAGAAGGAACATGAGGAATTGTCACCTGTTTATCCATGCTCTGAGTGTTTCTACGTGCTGGACCTAATGCTTCATCGGGTTTGCTAACATGAATGGAAATTTCCTCCTCAAACAGTCTCCTTTTCTTCTTTTTAGGCTCAGATATAGGCACTGTATTTTTTTTTCCCGTGCCTTCCTTGTTTTTCTTCTAAAGGAATTAGATGTAGGCATTGGAAATTTTTCTTCCTGTGCACTTATTGATTTTCTTCTAGAGGACTTTGCCATAGCACTCTCTTCATTGATTATAAGTTTATTCTTACCTTTAACTCTAAATTAAGGGGTCTTCTCAAATTCTCCAACCTTTTCCTGAGGTAATTCAATAATTACTTCTGGAACGCTATATGCAATTTCTCCTACATGAATACCAGACCGATGTTTCTTCATCCTTTTCTCACTAATTTGCATTTTTATTTTAGTGGACGGGTTTGGGCAAGGTTTCTTGGTTTTGGATGATATTTCACCCTAGATGTAAGTGGTTCTTCTAACAATAATGTTTTTCCCTTGTCCAATTTTCTAATAGACTTTGGTGAATTAGAGCCAACAATGTCTACTTCATTACTTGGCTTATTTTGTGTTTTTTTACCATCCCCCTTCTTTCTGACCAACTCCTTACTACATTCTCCTATCACATTTTCTTCCACATATTTAAAAGCCTCCTCTTAAGCAAAGTTTTATGTGAGGAGTTTCTTCCAACCAATGCCTCGTTTTCTCAACTCATGAACAAAAAATAGTTTCATCAACCCATGCTGATAAAGACTGGCTTCAAGCTTCTTAGAGGCAGACTTGACCCCTCTCACCATTTTATTCAAACTCATCCAAAGTAAATGGGGCAAATCCATTTGTGTTCCACCCTAAAAATTCAACAACAAACTTAAATGATAAAGGAAAGTTACAACATACCTCCCGTCACAGCTTAAAAACCTTTGCAAGATGATAAGAATCATCCAATATTCATCCTTGATCCAACTCTAAGAGATGCATTGTTTCCAATCTCGGTCCAGATGTCCGGGCTTCAAAATATCCTGAGAGAGCCTCTTATCAATGTTGATAACTTTGAAATATGTGTCTCTGGTATAAGGTAAATCGACCGCTTCTGCTATGGTGGCTTTGGTGATTATTAAATTTAGTTCTCCCAATTGGACACCATCTCCATCATAACTTTGGGTGAAGGAATGGGACATTCCCTCCTGATGTACTTTGAATTTTTATAGAAATGGAACCCAACCGACCCTCTAAAATTTATCTCTACATGCTTGATATTCCTCCTCTCTATAAAGATGGAACACAGGTTCATGCCTGTCAACCCCCATTCCATCTTGAAAACAGGTCTCAAAATAAGTGTAGGAAACACTATTTGGGAAAGGGTTTGGTACCGGAACATAGTAGAGAAAACAACATAGTACCAGAATCAAAACTATGAAAACAGTGTGACAAAGACATAGTAACAAGATGAATTGATAGTAGGAATGAATAGAGTGGAGGTCGTATAGTGTGGAATGGGTAAATAATGATCATTTGGATGGCGAAGCCATCCATAAGAGCGTTTATGAATTGAAACAAGAGTACAATGGTTAAATCATTGCAATGAGGGCGAGGTAAGGAAAAGTCATAAATTATGTTGAGGGATCACATCCATGGATAATGTGATAATCATATCCAGAAGTAATGTCACATCCCATTCACACCAGTTTTTGTAATGATTGCAGGGAATGTGGTCGATTTGATCATAATTTACCATTATGCGGTAGTCAATGTCAATGTTGCTGTAAGTTAATCATAAGTTTAACATTCACCAAAACAATGGTTTGAATCAATATTAACAACATAAATTTATAGAAGGTGGCATAACCATAATTTTGACATCACATGAACAGGAGTCTTCGACAAGATATTTTTAAACTGGACCAATCTTGCTCAAGGTATGATTATTATTTTTCGAATCATATCAACTATCACTCCATGAAGAAATTTGAATACATTGTAAATTATTTTAAGAACAGGGGAATAAACATGAAGATTTCATAAGATAATGATAGGGATATTTAACAGCTTAAGGTAACAAAGGTTCATGAGAGTAACCATATATTTAGCACAAAATTAATATGATTTTTAATAAAAGGAATAAAATAATGATCTCATACCTCCATTACCTGAAGTGTGCTTTGTCAAACCAGGAAAACATCAAGTATAGGACATTTTTTTACAAAAATTCCACCATTAGTACCGGATGAGCACATGAATTTTTCTTCAGTACGAGATGAGCACATGAATCTTTATTCAGTACCGAATGAACACAGGAAGTTTTCTTCAATACCAGATGAAATTTTGATAAGGTACCTGAATGTATAGTCTTCAAATTGGAATCTTGTAGGCTTCCCTTTGTAGGTTAGCATGTTTTGAGGGTCAATATGGAGTATGTGTTGGCACTTACTGATGTTGCATGTGAATTTTTTCTGCTAAAGTATCATGCTGGAAAAACTACAAACAACACATTGGTACAAGAATGTTGAAATTGCAGCCGAAATGCCATAAAATGAGGCAAAAGAATTCAATGATTGGGATCCAAGATCTGTTACAAGAAGGAAACTATAGCTGGACAACCTCCTATTGAGATGCAAAAACCTCCTCTTTTTAGAACCAAACTAACCACTGCTTATGTTCCCACTTCCATTTTATTGGAAAGGAAAACCTAACTACTATTGTCCTGTGGATTTTTCTCGAGCCTATATTAGTTAGTTCTCTCCAGTGTTTTCAATTTGAAGGAGTCTTAAAAACTTAAAGAAAACTCCATCTACTATCCCGTGGATTTTTCTCGAGCCTCGGCTAGTTCTCACTTGTCGGTGTTTTCAATTTTTAGGAGTGTAAAAAACTTACAAAAAGCTCCATCTACTATCCCATGGATTTTTCTTAAGACCAGGCTAGTTCTTTCTCCCCGGTATTTTCAATTTTTATGATCCTTAAAAGGTTAAAGAAAACTCCAGTAGGATCCTTTTCCATAAGTAATCTACCAAGGCTATATAAAAGAATAAAATTACACTTGGCATATGTCCTCCTTATTACTTATCTACATGAGAACACAATTAGATTTTGCTCTTGTTAGTAACACCAAAATCACTATCTAACAACACAGCTATGTACATATATGTACAAAATTAAATTAAATCACACAAAAGAACTTCCAGTGGTGGATTAGGAGAAATCCCCTTTCTAACCAATTTCATTTTAGAATTTTGAAGAACATGTTGGATAAAATCCTTTTTAGACAGAGGCTTATGATAAACTTTCAATCGATGTCCATTTATGACAAAGGAAGTATGATCTTCATCAATAGTTTTTGTCTTAACTAAACCATTTTCATAAATTGTTTCTACTTCATAGGGTCCCAACCATCTAGTGGACAACTGTCCCTTGAAATTCTTCAACCTAGTGTCATACAGTAGGGCCCAATCACCTGGTTGGAAAGACTTATTCTTGATGTAATTATCATGCCATTTAGTCCTCTGTTCTTGAACAAGCATAGTCCTATGAAAAGCATCTTGCTTGATTTAATCAAGCTCATTCGGCTGAAATATGCTCTATTTTTTAGATTCACCTAAGTCCATCCCCAATTGCATAGCAGTCCTGGAGGTTTTTACTTGAAATTCTATGGGAAGCAACATGTGCTTCCCATACACCAATTCATAAGGTGTATGTCCTATTGTTTTTCTACAAGTTGTTCTGTAGGCCCATAAGGCCTAAGGAAACTGATCAACCTAGTCTTTATGGTGTAACTGAACTGTCTTGGTGAGAATAGCCTTTATCACCTTGTTAGCTGATTCCACTTGTCTGTTTTCTTGGGGGTGATAAGGTGAAGTTTTTCTATGTTTAATCTAATATTGTTCAGTAATGGCTTTGACCAAATTAGAGGTAAATTGGGTTCCTTGGTCTGTCACTATTTCTTGAGGCACACCAAAATGAGTAAAGATTTCTTCAAATAGAAAATCAACAAAAAATTCTTCATTTGTAGAATAAATATCTTTATCCTCTTCTCATTTCATCGCATAATCTGTACATACTAGTATGTACCTTTTTTTGCAAGACATTCGGTTAATATGTCCTACAAAGTCCAAAGCCCAATTTTCAAAAGGTTCAATTACTACTTGAACTTGGAGAGGCATTTAATCAACCACAATTGGGTTCCCCATCCTCTGACAATTATCACAGTTGGCCACATACTTCTTTGCATCCTTAAAAATAGTTGGCCAATAGTATCCTGACCTTAGTATTTTGTATGTTGTCCTCTTATCAACAAAATGGCCTCCACATAGACCATCATGAAAGACTTTGAGGATTCCATGCATCTCATCCTCCCGTACACACCTTTTGATAACCAAATCAGGCCATGTATGGTAAAAGCAATCATCATGCCACATATAATTTGCACTCAGCTAAATAATTATGTGTTTTTATTAGGAGGACAGATTCTGAGGTAAATTTCGTATTACAATATAGTTGGCCACATCTGCATACCATGGAATGTAAGTAGAAATGGAAAACATATTTTCATCTCGAAAATTGTCATCCATTGGTGCATTATCACTTGTATGAATAAGTCTAGATAGGAAATAAACAGCATGATTATCTCTTCCAGGTCTCTCAATGATAGTAATATTGAATTCTTGCAATAATAACAATCATATAGTAACTCTATCATTTGTCACAGGTTTATTCAATACCTTCCCAGATCTTAATTGAATTTCATTTAGTGAAGTAGGAGTTATCACATAAGTTGGGAAAGCCTGTACCTCAATATTCTATACCATTTGTGTATGTCTATTGTTTGGATTAGGGATGGGTTGTGCAGGAATAGGGCTAGGCTGAGGGGGGTTTGGATTAGGTGCATCTTTCATTTGTTGTTGTTGGTTTGGGTTCAAAGGAAATTTAAGTTATTTTTGTAGATGATAAGGTGGAGGTAGAGAAGGTGGATTAAATACAGGTAACAATAGAGAGATATTGGAAGGATATTGTGAGTAAGAAGGAAAATTTGGTGGCTAAAAAGGGACATGACCATTTGCAGGCCGCCTCCATCCTTGTTTCCAAGGTTGGAATTGTGGCTGTTGATGTGTCCATTGAGAGTAAGGCATTGGAGGAATCCATTGTTGTTGTGAGTATTGTGTGGTAGGGTCTAAAAACATATTAGGATTTTGCTACCTCCATACTCTCTTAGGTGGATATGGTGTTTCTTGAGGTTCCCCTCCCCCCTTAAAAATTAGATAATATGATCTAAACACATAATTGTTTTATTCACACACAAACCAGAATTATATTCACACAGATAAATACAAGGAATCTTACCTTGGTTGGGTCAGTGGGCCCTTGTTGTACCAACAAGGTAGCTTTAAGATAAACTTACAGAGTGAAGAATTTGATCACACACATAAATTCCATAAATCGTAATTCATATCATTACTTCAGTAACAGGTGTACAATCAATATTTTTCTTAGTAATCAAGTCTACAACATAATAGTTCTTAATTATTCCTATGTATATCTATCATCTACAAGTCCCTCTCTTTTAAAGAGAAACATCTGTTACAACCAAGACATGGAGATAACATGAAATGAATGCGTAAATATTACAATTGGTTAATATATCATTTTTCATATAAACAACTTCATCCTCATGACGTGAAGTGAATGAGTATGAAGTGTATCATCGTCTTCAAAAAACGAAGGATTCTCTAGACAAAATATTCCTTGGACTCGTCAAAAGAAAATTCGGTCAAACACCCAATCCTATAGATGTAGAACTAGTACCGGACGGGCAAATTTGGAACATGAATATTGGTACGGGACATGCAGAGTCAAATACATTGGTACCAAACTAGCATAGAAATAGGTACTGGATGAGTTGAGTACTGGATGCATGCAAACAAGTACCATACGAGGAGTAGTTGTTTCATAAGGTTTGTTTGGATTAATCAAGGTAATTAGAGATAATTTAACATCAATCATTTAATTCCAAATATTAAGAAATAACATAAATAGTGATTTAAACATAGGTTACCTCATGTATACACAAGAATGGATAAAAGACATGTCTTTGAAGAAAATAGGAAAATGGTGCATATGTCTGAGGTAAAGTTGGTCAAGATAGAGTAGAAGATAAGGTAATTGGAGGCATAAAAAAGGAGACCCAACAAACCTCACTGCGATGAAATTATTATTAGAAGATATGTTAAATTTGATGAAAATATCTTAGCTTGCGATCCTATTCGACATTTGGTCCATCTTTGGCTTGCGATCCATATTCAATGTTTGTGTCATTGTTTGTTCCTATTCTGGTTTCTTCTTCGCGTGATGAGAATGATGATGAAAATCCACCTTTGTCTTCTCACATTCCTCCAAATGTGTCCATTTAACATGAACCTACACTAGTACCACCACTTCCTAGATGAGTCTGTTCAACTCGAGAAGTAGTTGGTGATCTTGTTAGTGATCCTATAAATTAGCATTGGACACATTAACAGTTCTCGTGAGCCTATTATCATTTGGATCAACTTTAACAAACTCATGATCTAGACACATTTTCAGAATCTTCAATCCATCAAGATTGGGACACATAAATGAATCAATAGTATTTCTTTAATGGTGAATTATACTTGTGATCTTGTACCTCTTTCAAATAGAAGAAAACCTATTAGATGTAAATGGGTGTATAGAAATAAGTATGCATCAGATGGAAGTGTTGAAAGACACAAGGCCTGACCAGTTTGCAAAGGATTCTCTTAAGTTGAAGGCATTGACGATAATGAAACCTTTTCTCTTGTAGCCAAAAATGATTTCATCCACCTTCTTATAGACATTGCTACCTCACTATTGATGATGAAAAAATGCCCCATTCCGACATGAGGGAGGATTTCCTGATGAAAGATCCCAATTAGACCTACTTTCATTTGGCATGACAATATCTACCGGTATGTGGGCCTAGTTGTTGCTAAATAAATGGATTTCTCTCTAAAGATAGATTTGTTCATTCATGTTAGACTAAATCCTAATCACAGTCCTATTCTACTATGCAAATGAAACCCTATTCTAATAGTAACAAAGATAATTTGCAAGTATATAATTCTACTTATGGAAACAATAAGAGTTCACGTTTCACAATACGAAACAATACTATCACATCCATTTGAATATATATGACATTGAATATTTACTTGCAACTGAGTTCATAATCCATTCACAATTATTTCCTACAAAGCCAATTGACAAAAGTGACAAATTGTTAACATCTGCAAAGAACAATCAACAATCGTGCACAATTGCATGAATAGACCATGAATTAGATATTTATTATATTCATCCTTTAGGAAGAGTTCCTCATAATGAGATACAAGTAGGATAAAAACTCTTTCAATCCTATCCTCAAGCTTGATGAAGATTTATACAAGACCCAATTCAGGGTTATCCATCCCTCACATTATTGAGGGTGAAATTGCATTTATAACATTTTTGTATCATTTCCCCTTCTAATCATTCCTCTTATGGACTCCTAATATCTTATATGTCCCATCCAATTACATCCATTCATATTTGTAGAGTCTTTCTTTTCTCAACATCTATGTCTTCATTGGGACTCTTCGCCTCCTCACACATTCCTATCAAAGAAACCATAATGAAAGTATATAAATTCATTTTTATTTGAAAAAGACAAGATATGGATAGCTATATTAATTAAAATACAATAACTTATTAGTGTCAATTAGGTAATATAAACTATTTCAAAATTTTCCTTAAGTCTTGAGCATTATAATGAGCTCTTATTTTCTCGATTTGGCCTTCAAAAACTCGAGTTATGGGATACGAAAACATGCATGGCTAGTATTGAAGAAAAAATGTGCCTCCTATTTTCTCAAAATGTTCATGCATTTAAACTATAAATATGGCATAAATAACTCTACCAATAGTTTCTTCACTCCTACATCTTTCCAATGATCCATATCATGCCTAATTTTTCCTTTAGAAACTCGAATTATGGCTCTTGTAAGTGAACACACAACAAGCATTGTTTTCATCTCTGAGTCAATATTGACCATTGATCTTATAATATTAATCATTTATCCCACATGAATTGTGGGAAGAAATTCCAAGTTGTTTATAATGTTTTTCCCTCCCCATTTTATTTGTATGTGGAGTCAAGAGAGGTATGGAAGCTTGAGCCCGAGTTAATGTTTTGACGAGAAAATGATTCCAGAAAAATTGTCTAACTTTTTTGAGGATAAAAACCCAAAAGGTAAATACCGAAATGTGAAATCCTGAAATGTACAACTCGAAAAAAAAAAATAAGAATAAAAATTAAAATTAAAATTAAATAAAATAATAAAAATATAAATTAGGGCTTCATAAAATTTAAGAACATGTTGGGGTTGGGAAATTAAACCATGGATAAAATAATAATAATAAGAATAAAAATAAAAAATAAATAAATAAATGAAATAGAAATAAATAAATAAAAACCATTTTCAAAATAAAAGTTAAATAATAATAACAAATAAAAACAAAATGTAAATCTAGGTTAAAAATAAAATAAATAAATAAATTTGCAATCTAATATATACAAAGGAAATTTGGATGGGTAAGGAAATGAGGTTGGGTTCTGAATTTGGATTAAGGTTCTAACTATGGGTCAAGGTTTTGCATATGGATAAAAAATTTTCATTATATCAAGGATTTGCATCTAGAAATCTAGGATATCTAAAAAAGACACATTATAAAAAGGTACAAATGTCTGAGACTCACATAAAGTGTATGACCTTGAAACAAATCCAGATGTCTAATATATACAAAGGAAATTTGGATGGGTAAGGAAATGAGGTTGGGTTCTGAATTTGGATTAAGGTTCTAACTATGGGTCAAGGTTTTGCATATGGATAAAAAATTTTCATTATATCAAGGATTTGCATCTAGAAATCTAGGATATCTAAAAAAGACACATTATAAAAAGATACAAATGTCTGAGACTCACATAAAGTGTATGACCTTGAAACAAATCCAGATGTATGGATGCCACATTAGATAGGATAGGTCATCATGACACATTGCATTTCACACAAGGTTATAATGATTTTTCCAACTCGTGGTTATTGGAGGACGTAATATAGAATTGACAAGTGGCAAGTCTTGATTGGATCTCGTAAAGGAATGTAGCTAGAATCCGATACTTCGATGAAGGTATTTGTTAAAGTAAAGGTCATATCCATATGATCCAATGGATATAAAACCTAGGGATCCACATGGCTTCCATGAAAGCACCAAATCAAGCACCCAAAGGAAGTATCATGTGAAG
Source organism: Picea mariana (assembly GCA_032191745.1). Lineage (NCBI taxonomy): Eukaryota > Viridiplantae > Streptophyta > Pinopsida > Pinales > Pinaceae > Picea > Picea mariana. The sequence goes on along the minus strand of JASDQU010737056.1, from coordinate 366,761 downwards.
ATTGTAGATAGACAAGTCAAATGGTGAATATGAAATGTTGAATTCCAAATCAGATACCTTGGGTATGCCACACTAGAAGCATAGTGAAATTAAGGATTACTATGGAGGAACCAAATGCCACATTAGATAGGATAAATAATATGACATATCATACACCACATCAAGGCCACATAAGGTGACATCTAGGATGAATTGGAACTTGAATCCAACCTAGCATGCTCATGTTAGAAACATGGGATGGAAAAGAGGTTGTCAAAACAAAAAATTATGCACCGTCAATTTACTCAGATTCAAATCATACATGGACAGGAAAGGTTATGATATGTGGAAAAGTATGGGGTTCAAATGATTTGTGAGACAAAAGTAAAGCAAGGTTTGGATGTTGGGATACCTGAATATCCATAAATCTGGGATTTGGATGGGTGTAAATTTGGGGTTTTCAAATTATAAATAATTGAGGCTTAAGATAGGCTCAAAATATATGGATTCAAAGGTTGTTGTGGGCATATGAAATTTAGGGTTTCCATCTCTTTTACGACTTGGAGGATTTTATATTTAGTTTCTTATCCTCTGTGACCAACTAGAAATGATCATTCTTGTTTGAATATGTACAAGTTTTATCTTATGTTTAGGAATGATTCTTTTGACGACCTGAAACAACATAAGCATATTGTATAGGAAATGACTCTGCAACCACATTGTAGTTCCTCATGTTGCTATTACTAAAAAAAATGCCAAGGAACCCAAAGAGGCCCTTTAGAAGCCTCTTCCCTCTTTAGGTTCTCTTAGAAATATCTAGGAGACAGAGGGGGTATCCCTTGTAAAATAAAATATGAAAGGTGGGTAATATTTTAAAACAATATGATAATCAATCAAAATATTCAATAACATCTATGAGGTAAAAAAACAAGGCAACTTTATCCAATTAATATCATAATATATTAATAAGACGAGATCTTAGTTCACTTCAAATTAAAAGAAAATAAACCAGATCCAATCACTTCATGGTTAAGAAGCATGTTCTCAAAGATAAAGTGATCACAGGAAAATAAATAAAACAACATAACTAGTGCCATTACAAAAATATTCCATGAACAACATATGCATGATATACAATAGTCAATACCTGGTATATTAGACTAACAAATATTATTCATATAAAATATCAGTAGAAAGATAATGTCAAGCCAACCCTCTATGTTAACCTGAAAACCATCATTATAAAATGAATAAAATTCAAAGGATGATCATGTCAACCTAGTGAAAAAGATTCATATTGTAATCAATTGATATACAAGAGAATGAAAAATACATATAAATGAAAGTAAAACACTAACATAACATAAATTCCAATACAAATTGGTGTTGAATCTTATTTTAAAATCAAACAAAGATGTTATTAAATATTATTCTCGTGAAAACGAATTCTCAAAAAGCAGTGTATGTATTTCAAGAAAATATCAACCCCTTGAGAGTCTTCAAAAGACATTTTGTAGTTCTTTTCGTAACCTTCAAATAACTATCTTGAAATCAACTTTTGAAATTAAAGGAAATCAAAATAAAAAACTATTTTTTGTCTCTCATCTTTGGATCGACTTGACTTTTCTTAATAAAAGGTAAATGGGCATATGTTGGCTCCTTAATTGAAATCTTCTTCTCTTTGTGTGTTGCTTCCCTTTGACTTTGATGACTAGTCTCAACAATATCAAGTTACTTTGGTGGTTTCTTTCTCTTCGTCCATTCTGAATAACCATTTCATAGTGAAGCTTCATCATGATAATCTTGAATCTGAGCATTTAATTCCATTCATTATTTGAAGGAAATGGTTGTTTTAACTTCTTTTTGTACAACAGTTCAATATTCTTGGATAAATAATAAGGACTAGAAGGTTGACTGATCAACAAATCAATGAGCATCGCTAGAATAGTAAAATATTTTCCCGAGGAGTTAACAATAGTTTTCCAAGAGAATACATCATTTTCACCAATTGTGAACTACATATTATCTCTACAAGCAAACAACATCTATATATAGGATTCCTTAAGTTGAAGCCAAGGAGCAGTTTCCTAGGGATATGGTAAACCAAGTTTTATAACCTTTGTGAATTTTCTTTTGAACTAGTAATTATCACCTGATGAACTTCATCAATATTTTTAACCGATTCTTTGAGCCACTCCTTATTTTCTATAGCATTTATTACTTTTAATACAACATCAAATATATCTGTCACTCCATAATATTTTAATTCCCGATTAGAAACATAATTTATAAACTCAATAATCTTTTCAGCTTGAGGCATCTTCTTTTCAATTTCAGGTAGATGATTGTTGATATCAAGATGTTCATTTTTTATATTCATTGTTTCACAAAATTAATATATTTCCAAGTGGGTCCTGAATTGCTCCATAACTTGAATAATTTGATCCCACAATATTTTTCTAGATTCAAATAAGAATTGTGTACCAATGGTTTATTCTAATGTATATTCATGAAGCTTTCTCAAGATTTCTTTTTCTTTAATTACAATATTTATTTTTTGAGTTTTCCTTTCCAACGGTTCTTCAAGTTCAGCTATGTTCTTTCATTTTTGTTGATTATTTCCAGGTGAGTCTGTGGCTGAGATTGAAATAACCATAAGTGACATTAATAAGGTTGGAAAATTGATTTTCATTGATGCCAATGTTAGAGGAAGTATATAAGACTCTATAAGTATTGGGTATAATTGAATAAGTCTCCAAAGTGGTCCCCTTATGGTATAGCTTTAAGCATGGCCCTCAAGAGAAGACGCTTTGAAGAAGTATACAAGAAACCCAAATGTTTGGTCATTATGATTGAAGTTGAATACGAAAAATGAGGTTGAAGAATACTTCAAGTGTATACAAAAACCTCATAGATGGATAACCATCGTCATGTTGTTTCCAATGGTAGGTGGTACACCACATAGATCATCATGGTTGGAGAATTATGAGGTCAAGAATTTGGAATCCCTAAAGTATGGTTAAGAAGACCCTAAAAATTTGAAAAAATTGCATACAAGTCATTAATTAAAGGCTAAAATGGTTATAACAAGAAACTACAGGTTGACCCTAAAGTGATGAAGGTAAGTCACTTGGAAAAGTACAAATACACCTCAAGAATCCTATCATCTTTACACAAACAAGTTCAATGCTTATTTATCTTTCAAATTATATTTTGATGAACCTTTTCATATCATATCTAAGGAAGTATATATAAGGAAGAAGCGAGCGCAAAATTCTTGGAGATGCAAAGAAGGAAGGGTTTCAGGAAACCCTAGTTTAGTTGACCCCCGCGGGTTAGGCTACTGGTGCCTCAGAAGACACCCCCATAAGTTTTTTTTATCTTTTGTCATGCAAGGCCCCACGTGATATAGAGCATATGTCTAGTGAGGCTAAGCTATATTTGATGAAGGATGCTTGATTTAGGTTGCAACAAGGTATGATGGTACAACAAATTTGCTACAAGATCTGATTTGGTATGTATTGCGCTTTTTTTAGGCTTGTATCATGGATGGTATGGCACATTATTAAGGAATTTCTTGGAGGCCCTTTTGGTATATGGTTGCATATGGTTGAGGTCCATGTTTTGGTGATATTGATACATGCTTGAGACATATCCTTGGTACTTAGTTTATGGATGTTATGGTTCATTTTTATAGGCACATATTTGTGATATTGGAATATATTTGAGGCATATAATTGGTATATGATCTTGGTTTTTATGATGCATACTTGAGACATATTTTTAAGACATTGGAACATCTTAGATACATGGCATATGGTATGGTACAATTTCTAGTACATGGTTGATGTGCATGGTATGGTGATGGTTTTGGTATCCATGTGAGTGGATCTGATTCTAGTTGGTTGATCAGTGACAAAGACAATGACAGGTTGGATGATCGGTTTATCATTAGTTACAGTTTGATGTGACAGTGACAGTGGTAGTGACAATGACAATGATAGTGATAGTGGTAGTGACAATGGTAGTAACAATGATAGTGACAGGTTGATTTATCAATGACAGTAGTAATTTTATTTTGTAAATGGTAGTAACATTTTGAGTCTACACTTATGTTTCAAGGCGGCAAGACAAGGTAAGAAAAGGGGGTTATATCCTCCTTCTGGTTGGTGTTGGAGAACTCAAGGAGTTGGATATTCCTTCAGGTTGGTGCCTGTAAATCAGAGGCTCATAGCCTCCTTCCAGTTGGTTCTAGAAAACTTTGAAGTCGATACTTCCTATGAATGTAATCTTTGACACAAACTAAAGCATTATGTGGTTTTCTCCCATTTGGGTTTCCATGTAAATTATGGTGTATTTTGTATCTGTCATTATTTTTTATGATCTGTTGATTGATATTGCTCATGATATATTGATGATATATGGTTGATAAATTTAATATTTACATGTTGTGATTAAAAATGGTAAAATATTTGATAATATGTATTCACCCTCGCTCCTCTCAGTATTCCAAGAATTGGTATCAAAGTAGGTCCTTCAATAAAATAGTGGAACCACTAGAAGGAAGATAATGGACTCAGCTAAGATTTGCGTACCATATTTTGATGGATAGAACTATTTCTTATGGAGTAGAATAACAAAAACATATATACAAGAACACAGATTTGATGTCTGGAAAGAAATAATAGATGGATATATAACACCTGCCACTCCTCCAACATATAGAGATGGAAAGAAACTCAATGAAAAAAATTTGAGGGCCACAAATGCAATTTTGAACAGTCTAGAGCACTCAGTATATGTGAAGGTTATGCGCTATGATTCTACAAAGGATATTTGGGACAAACTTTAAAATACCTACGAAGGAGATGCTAAAGTAAAGGGTGTCAAGATTTAAACCTCAGAGGCAATTTAGAGCAATTGAAGATGAAGGAAGACAAAGATATTGAAGCTTACTTTCTATGATTTGATGAAACAGTAAATTCCATTAAAGGATTGAGAGAATAAATAAAAGAATCACAAATTGTTCAAAATGTAGTAACATCTCTTCCAATGAGTTTTGATCCCAAAATTTCATCCCTAAAAGGAAGAGAAGATATTTCCATGTTAATCATGAAGGTTCTACATGGGATAATTATAGCCTATGAAATGAGGATAGAGAAGGATAATCCACCAAGGAAGGAAGTAGTATTCAATGTATCCAAGAGGAAAAACAAAAATAAGAAAAATCCAAAGTCAGATTGTAGTTGCAGTGATGATTCTAATGAAGATGAAGAGATGAAAAACTTTGTAAGGAAGTTAAAGAAAGGAACTAACAAGAACAAAGGTAATCTTCCTTTAAATTTTTTTAATTATGGTAGAATTGGTCATTTTTCTAATAAATTTCCATATGCTAAGAAAAAAGAGAATGATGAAGAATAAGTCCTAAGAAAGAAAAGAAATATAAAAGGGGAGACAAGAGAAGAAACAAGAAGAAATTCTTCAACAAAATTATCTACTCAAAGGAGGACAATTAATCATCCGATGAGGAAGATGATAGAGAGAGTGACTCAAAAAATGTACTCTTCATGGATCATGAAAATAATGAAGAGGACTATGAATAAGAAGGTGAATTTGATCTCAAAGAAGAACTAATTAGTGATTTAGAAGAGCTAAAAAGAGCGAGGAAGAAAAAAAAATCG
>JASDQU010737056.1:337226-347342 GCA_032191745.1 Picea mariana | reverse complement strand
TGTCACCACCGGAAGGTTTTCTATACCTTCTGCTACTCCCTTATCGTTTAACACAAGGATCACATAAAGCTTTCACCCCTTGTGCATACTCCTCCGTAACTGTAAGGAAGAGACGAACCTCAGGGAAACTCCCTGGTTCTGTCCTACAATCACACACCTCTATCCTTCGTTGTCGATCAAGCTCAACCGTTTTGTCTTACAATTGAGTATTGCCTCATGCGATTCCAACCAATCCATACCAATCACGACATCATAAGATCCTAGGATCGTGACGTATAGGTTGACCCTTGTGACAAACTCTCCCAGGTTAAGGGCACAACCCATAACCTTTCCTCCAACATTTTGTTTGTCTCCTTAAGCCATCTCTACGAAGCTAAACTCGTCCTGTTCGACTACCTTTACCTTATTCCTTTTTAGCACTGCACAGGAAATGAAACTCTCGGTAGCACCGGGATCTATCAAAATACTAAGTGTCTGGTCAGCGATAGTACCTGTTGTCTCGAGCATAGTCGATTGGTGCTCTGCCTGGTGGTTATTCACCGCTACATGAATTCAATGGGCCTTGCCCATATCTCCCACGGTAGTGGGTCCTGCTGATCTAGACGCTCGGGTCCTCTCCACAGGACAATCGCACTAGTAGTGTGTATCCCCACACATCCAACACCCCTTCTTCGGCCCAGTAGTCCTGGTACCTGATGTAGAAGATGATGGCCCACCGGCCTAGTACCCTGGTCTGTTTTGCTAAAAAGGCCTAAACTGTTGCTGTTGCGGGCGACGCTGCTGCTGATGCTGTGGTCCCCGATAAGAGGTCCGCTGCTGAGGTAGCAGTCGCTGGGGTGTAGTGAAAGTGGATCCCCTCTGGAAGCCACGATATCCTAGAGTATGTCTCACTGGTTTCTGGTGTTGTTGTGTTCCAGATGGGACCTACCCTAGTGGTCTCACTGGAGTCCTGGTCTAACCCCCACTGATAATCTCCTCCTCAGTTATGAGGACCTTCTGGACAACATCGTGCAAGGTTTGAGGCATCAAAATCCTAACCTTTGTACACAAGATGCCATTAAGGCTGAATATGAACCTTTTTACCTTAAGTTTCTCAGTGCTAAGGTGCGGAGCATACTGTAGCAGCTCCATAAAACATGCCTTGTACTTGGCCACCATATGACCTCCCTGTCGTAATGTGTTGAAATCATTGAGCTAACGCTAAATGAATTCCTCTGAATGGTACCTCTCTCGGAATTGTTCCTTGAATAGTTCCCATGACACGTCTTCGACGGCCATGTTCAGCTGTAGTAGGAGCATTTTCCACCATAGAAGAGTGCTCCCCTTTAGTTGAAAGACTGCCATGCGGACCTTCATGTTGGAGGTATAATCGCGAAGTGCGAAGCACATCGCCATGTTCTCCAACCATGCCTCGGTGGCTGTGCCATACGGGGCACCAAAGAACTCAGGAAATTTGACCTTCTCGAGTTCACGATGAATGCTACCAGTAATGGCCGATGTGCATGGCGGAACCTCAGTGGGTGCCGACGCCCTTGCCTCATCTCTGTCCAAGCGGCTGATCAGTGCCTCAAACATGTGATGGAAGGATCTCATCATCATGACAATATTGCCAACTGCTATCTGCTCCTGTTCGAGAACCTGCTCGTCTCCTTGGGGGTTAGACCCCTTAGGTGTGGATGCTACTGGAGGCATCGCACCTCCTCCCCTAGAAACACGTCGTCTGCCTCCACGGCGTCATCTAACCATGATTACCTACATGCACACAATCAACTCGATTAGCAACAGTATAATCCAATCATGTCAATGAAAGCCGTAGCGATCCCAAGTTGCGGGTTAAACCCGCTATGATACCATATGTAACGATCCTCCTCGTTACGATGACAACCTCTTATAACAAGTGAATTTTTTTTTTGGTGTGTGTGTGCGTGTGTACAAGGGTAGCAAGACATTATACTCTGTGCCGCCACATGACGATGAATCATGACGAATACAACTGCGATATCAACATAAAAATCTAAGACGCACATCAACATCTGCCAGAAATGAACAACAATCAACCGACAAAATAATAAGACTGACTACCCGCCCGTCTTATCCTGCAATGGTTAGGACCTCCAAGACACATAAGCAATGCTCAAGCCCAGGTTCCCATCGATTTTAACCATTTAAGGTCTCAGGGATGGCTACTGTTCTAAGGAACATGGAGGTGTCTACATCCTGCCCGACACAAGTAGACCAAGGGACAAAATGATTACAACCAAGTACAACAATAATTAATGAAAAACCACGACCTCTATAGAAAGCACAAATCTGAAGGACTCTAACAACCAACCAACCAACTATCCACGACTCAATTAGCATTAAATACCGATCCGTTACTCCCTTTAATTTCCATTAGTTTACGAGTTGCCAAATCTACCCTTAAAAATAATGTAAAATCAATTAATTACAATTCCCCATTATTAAATCATAATGACTGATTGTACTTAGTTTAAAGACATTGCATTTTTATATGTTAACAAATTCGACAAAATTTCAACAACATTACCATAAAATGATAACAACATTATTTCTCTTTTTTTACAATAACTTTGCAAATAAAATATCAATCACATTACATCTTGACCTTACATTAAGTTATAAATATAGAAGATATAAAGGATAAATATAAAAGATAATAAAAATTTGATAAATACATCAACACATAATTGCAATAAAATTTAACATTTATTTCATGTATGTAGAAATATACCCCCTTCTTTTTCATGTATATATATATATAAGATAAACCCATTAGTAGGCAACAATCCTTCATTGATTAAAGTCATGGCATTGACATCAATACTGTTAACAATAAAGCTTTCCTTCATTTGGTATATGTAACCAGATATTATATTTTGTACAAAAACATCTACAAGACAAGAATCTATTTTTAACATTAGGCATCAAAATAAAATAACCAATGTGTATAACACTGTGAAGATCCTTTCAATATTCATAGCATTCCTCTTCATCTCTTAAATAATAAAAAGGATTTCTTTTTCCATTACTTCTTATAATTAGCAACTGACGACAGTAATTAGTAATTAAATTCTTTTCATCTCTAAATTTAATATTAATAAGGAGGCATTCCTTTTTCAACTACTATTAATTAGCATCCTAAGTCAGTAATCATTATTTCTTATTGAACCATAAATAGGTGAAGACATAAAAGGGTAAATGAAGGCAGATGTCAAGGGGGAGCCGTTCAAGGCAGCAGTGACTGCGGTTAGGGGTTAAAGAAATTCACCTTTACTCTAATCAACGTACTTGAATGCTAACATCTACACTAACCAGTCAAGAATATCTTTTGCCAGAAATGTAAGAGCTATCAGAAAATAGGAGATCGCCACTTAAAGCGTGTGTGACTGTGGGCGTCTTGGTGGAAAGGATTAATGCGTTGATCAAGCCATCCATAAATGCAGGAGGAGGTTGTCGCAGGGTAAGGGTGGCTGTGCGTAGAGAAATAGGATAAGTCTCCACTCTGACAATAGAAGACCCCAAAAGGTTATGTACATTTTTTTTTTTTAAAAAACAACTAACGGCCTGAAGAAGCCTTAGGCAAATTTCATGGAATAAAATAATTGTTTTAGTACTATGAGTCTGCTTGTTGTCCAGGTAACAAACTTTGCATGATCGACAAAGTTTGTATGATTGTATATATCCAAATAAATTATAACAACTACTTTTAGAAAGATAGAATTAGAATAGCAAATTGAAGTTCATTGCAATTAGTTATCAGTTTATTTTTTTTCAATCAAATGAAGAGCAAGTTATTAGCGACTTCAATAAAACAATTTGAATTTATGTTTAGATGTCAATGTCCATTAGTGACTACAAACTACATTTATATAAGTGAACATCGGGGGTGTTATGAGCATCTCCACTAAAAATGCAATTGAAAAAATAAGTACGGTGATCTGAGTGAACATTGGGAGTGAACGAACATCTTGACAACCGCAAAAATAAAGGAGTAAGAGTGTCTATTGGGAGTACCAGAAGTGTAAAAGTAATCTCATTTTCTCCTCAATCAACCACGCAACAGGTGAGACAAGTGGGAAATTTGTATAAGGGAAACGAATTCGCCAGAACGGATTGCTAGAGCCAATTTTTAAAAAGAATTTTTACCAATGAAAATTCCATAATCAACTCTGCCAGAACGAATTCTACCAAAACAATTCACAACGTAAATGCCATGCACGAATTTGACAGAGCCCAAGTTTACAGGAACCATTTCACCGAACGAATTACCAGAGATGAATTATTCAGAACCAATCCTTCAAAACGAAATTGCCAGAGATAAATTTTTCAGAACCAATCTTTCAAAACGAATTTGCTAGAGATGAATTATTCAGAACCAATCTTTCAAAAAAAATTGGCTAGAGATGAATTATTCAGACCCAATCCTTCAAAACGAAATTGCCAGAGATAAATTTTTCAGAACCAATCTTTCAAAACGGGATTGCCAAAGATGAATTTTTCAGATCCAATCTTTCAAAACGAAATTGCCAGAACAAGGATGAAATGCCAGAACAGTTTCGCCATTACACCCATCAAGGAACAAATTCAAATTTTTCTTTATCTATTTAAATAATAAAGGTAAATAACTTTATTAACAGAGGTAAGTAACAACAGTAAAAATTTTCATCATCTCGCAAATAACGGAGGTAAGTAACTTTATTAACAGAGGTAAGTAATAGTAGTAAAAAGTTTATTATCATGAGGTTCTCCAATAGTTTATTAGTTGTAATTCATACCCAAGAAACCTATAAAATATAAAACTGTACATGATTTGCAACAATAATATTGTATCGCATGAGAAATTTTAAATAAAAACTGCACTTACAGCAGTTACAATTGTAATCACCGAGTAAATAAATAAAAATAGCCAAACAATCCATTTACTCCGATATACCGATCCCAGCATAAGTCGTAATGCATTCTAATCTACTAAAATACAAATCATACTATTGCCTTATCGCCCGCCTCGAATGACGTCCGCGTGCTCCGTGCTGCTCCCGCTCGTCGATTGTCGAGACTACACTGGTACCTCCTATCCAATGCTAGGGGTACTTTGCTTCCCCCTTATTCACCTGAGATGCAAAAGGGCCACACACTATCCAGATGGTACATCTAGCTCCCAGCTCGCCTTGCAAGGCCGAGCTACCACTCCTATCCGAGATGGGAAATCCCAACTCCCCACAAGTAAATCAATCAAGTCACTAATCCGACAGCGTAACGTTACGCTAACAGTCGATCCGCCCCTTCCTTCTCCTTCCTCTCTTTTATAGAGTTTTACAACTTCCAAACTTTTCCTAAATCTTGTTGAATTTAAGTTTTAATAAAAATCTTCTAATAATTCTCTTTCGTACAAGTGTCGTCCATCCCCCACTTTCCTCCAATAATTATTTTCTTTAAATTAATAATTGTCTCATTTCCCTCACCCACCTAGAGTTACTCTTAAATTTACTCCTAGGTGTCCCTATATTCCCTTATAGGTTTTAAATACTTTCCCTAAAAAGAGGTTCCTAATTTAGTTCAATTTAGAAGGTTCTTAATTGCAGATTCTTTACTAAGTTGACCTCATTTTTTACCATAAGTTCCCCTCTTTCCCTTATTATATTACCTCCATTCCCTAGTTTCCTAGATTTTATATTTCCTTCTTTCCCCTTTTTATTAGATCCAAAATGGCAGTTGCGCAATTTACCCTCTTTTCCTTTTATTATTAATTTAATATCTTTTTACACTTTCACAAGTTAAATAATTAATTTCTTCTTTACCTTTGATATCCACAGATTTTATTGATGTGGGAGATGTGGTAGGTATGATGAGATCCTTCCAGAGGATTTCAGAGGCATTGATCAACCACCTGGATCGATATGAGGGTAGAGTGTATGTTCCCAATGAGGGTTCACCACGCGCTCTAGCTGGTAGTAGTAGTATGCACAAAGAACTCGAGAAAGTGAATTTTCCTGAGTTCTGGGGTGCCCTGGATGACTTAGATGTCGAGGCATGGTTGGATAACATGGAAATCATCTTCGCACTTCATGATTACACCTCCAACATGAAGGTCCACATGGTGTTTTTCCAATTGAAAGGGAGTGATCTAATTTGGTGGAAGACACTCCTACCTCAACTAAACATGGTCATCGAAGACGTGTCATGGAAGTTGTTTGAGGAATGGTTTCGGGAGAGTTATTTGTCCAAGGAATTCATTGAGTGTCAACTTAGTGAGTACAACGCCTTATGATACGGTGGTCATACGATAACGGAGTATGAGGCTAGGTTCATAAGATAAGAAATAATATTTTGATCAATGTTATGTACACTAGTTTTAAGTCATAGGTTGTCAGTACTAACATAATCAATTGCAATACTTAAATCCAAAGTTTAAACAATGACAGACTCAAACATGGAAAATTGCACTATTGATTCAACTGTTGAGTCTTGTTAAATACACCTTGGAATGAGATACGACTTGGCACATTGTGTATTTGAGAATTCTCATCATTAAATGACAATAATTCTATTCGTAATCTTTTGTCCCTTCTAGTGTGAAGTTGAGATATCTATTGGCACTTTAACCCAAACAAATTCTGGTCTGCAGATTTATTCTTATCTTAACCATCAGAAAACGTTAACATTTTCCATCCAACAAAATACCTATTGAGACATGAACTTTCACTTTGGTTCATGGACATGTCAGTATCTTCTTACATCATTAATTAGTTGGATTTTATTTTAAGAAAAAATATTCTTAGAATTATGCACTTGATCGAACAAAGTCTCTTGACAGGTTGATTTGAGCTTAGTAGTGGAACCTTAGGTGTTCTACACTTTTATAAAAAATGCCTTATATTATTTTTCAATACAACTATAGTCTAAGTGTAATATATTTTAAATAGATATCGGTATACATTGCGTTTAGTATTAAAGTTAAGTAAAATAAGGGATTTTATCTTCTTTTCAATTGGAATAAGTTAAATCCTTGATTGTACCTAATGGCCTTAAAATTATACACTCATATACTTATTTAAACTAGGATTTGAATAGTTAAAAGATGGTATTGAAGAGTAATGGTCTTAAGAATAAATTAAAATTTTATTGAAAAGGTTACTATGATAATTACTATCGAGGATTATACTAAAGATATATATAAAGGACACATTTTGTGCAAATTAAATAAAGTACATATAAAATATATATGTTTGATGTAATCACTTATGTTGAGGTTAGATAACTTGTGATTTGTGCATTTATTTATTAATTTTTTTTTTATCATGTATCTTAATTGTCTTGCTTATGTTATTGTCGTAACGGATTTTATCTTAACTTGTTGAAAACAAATAAAAAAAAAATATATTACTTTGTTGTATCTGCTTCTTCTTATGTTGTGAATAGAGGGACGTTACACTATCCTACTCCTATCCTACACTACACTGGCTGAAAATGAACAATGTGAAATCATAATTCCAATGTAGGCATCCATATAGATCCAAACCTACAATCACATGTTCATAAAAGATTAGTAGCATAAATTGGAGTAGTAACAAACAAAAAATAGGAAAAATTAATTTATGTAAACCTTCATCCATCATGAAAAAGATAACACTTCTATTATCCATGAAAAATATAATTAAGTAATATCCCTCCAACCATACTTAAATTCTGTCATAAAATATATAATGACTATCATAAAATTGGTGTATGGATTTCATGGGAAAGTAGCATACCTAATGAGAACTATATATGAAACTTCCCTTAAATGTACTTTGTGAGAGATTCTTAGTACCAATATAATTGTTACTTCAAAAGACACGTAAAAATAATGAGGGCCTGACATAACCAACAATTTAGACCAAAGTGCCTCATTGTCTTGGCAAGCCTCCCTGGGCTCATACTTCAAATAACCAACAACTTGTGATGAATTAGTGGGATCTACTAATATGCATGGACTATCCTCCACCATGGTATAATACATATCACTAAAATTATGGTGGAATCCATTAATATCATTTTTCTCAACTAATTTCTACTTGTACAACAAGATTGTCTATTAATCAAGAATATAGTTGAATCAAAAGAAGATAGAGTCTGACATATGTTTGCTACATGTATTGCTTCATCCCGTGTAAATGGTTGATAAGGAAGAAAACTACTAAGTTCATGAGAAGAGGTCTTATCCTCTATATATTCTACATGTACATTACCTCCATTAAGTACCTCATAAAGGTTTGGTCTTGTTGAATTTATTTGAATAGGATCATGGGTGCTTTTTTTAATATCAAACCATAAAAGATATTAACATACAAAAAATAATAAGTAGAAGAAGTAAGAAAATGAGATGCCTCTCTAGAAATAAAATCATTTTTAATAGTAATATCTTTGAATGACATCACTTCTTACATTGGAACACCTAGGTCTGATTTCATTTGTGATTCTATAAATATCACATAAGGCATTGTTTCATAATCAATCATTCTCTCCTTCAAATTACTCACCTCGTTTGAGCAAGATGAAAATTGTTGTATTGGAGGTGTTATGCATTGTGTGCTTATTTATTCTCCTTGAGTTAAGTAATCAACATTGTTGTTTTATTTTTTAAAATATGTAAACATGAAATATCTTGTAAAACATACTCATGGTTAACAAATAGGACAAAATCACAGCAATTTTAAGAACAAGAAGGCTTAATAAATGATTAAGTAATTCTAATAAAACCTTCTTGATTTTTCTTATCTAAACTATAAGAGGTTATAATAGTACAACAATAATGAATAATAGAAATTAATTCCAATTTATTTAATTTTTAGGGAGATGTCATGTTCTGTGTGTCCAAATTTTGTTCCTCAATTAACTGCTCAACATTCATGTCTTGGTCCACTAGAGAATATGACCATTAAACATTATCCAAGATAGATTCATGTTGATTGTTATTAGTTAAGGATAATAGAAAATCACAAAAAATTTCAGAACAAGAGGGTTCAAGAATTGTCTTAGGGAGATAATCAATAAGATGGTATATGATGGTGACCCAAATAATTTATTCTTTAATATCTTCATTCAAACTAAGATAAGAGTGTTCCGCGCCATAATCATGAACACACAAGTTACACTCAATTTTATCCATTCCCAAGTTAGCTATTAGATTTTCGAGAGCATGAAAACCTTCTTCATCTTTCTCTGTACTTTCCTCCTCCCTCTCCTTTGATGGAAAAGATGGAATGTGAATGTTATCACCCTATAAGTTATAGGATCAATTGGGGACTGGAATATTATCTCTCTCTAGTGTTTTTGTTGACAAATGATTTTTCATTCTGCAAATAATTTGAAAAGAAAGAAAAAGAAAAGAAAAAGAAAAAAAGAAAGAAAAAGAAAAGAAAAAGAAAAAAGAAAGAAAAAGAAAAGAAAAAAGAAAAGAAAAAGAAAAGAGGGCATAAAAGAATTTCAATAAAGCCCCATGCAATAATAGTAACTTGGTCCATACCTTTCAAGCATGGCCAAGTTCTTTTTAAAATTGATGTTGATAGGGTTAGTGAATAAGTTTGGCTAAACCGTTTAATCTTAGCCAAAGTATCTAGGTTAGATTAGTGAATAAATTTGGCCAGACTGTCTAATCTTGGTCAGATAGCCCCAGGGTAGAGTAAGTTCTTAACCCAACAGTCTAATCTAGGTTAATTGTCATAGGAAGCTAGGTTAGAATACAGACTAGTTGTTTTATTTCAACAAAACCAGCTGGATGATCAATGTTGCACCATGATTTCAGATGCTTAAAAATGGTGTTGGTCTAGCCCCATGGTGGTGTATACATGAAAATCCTTGGAAAAAACCCATGAAATGCACTTATCCTAAGTTTTCTGGCGCATGTATTCTCTGCACCCTCACTTATGCTCCACTCATATATCAATGGTTCAGATAATTTCACCCAGAGCTACGGTGGTCAGACTTTTCCGGACCCCCGCCCGATCATTCTATCTTTAACGAGGGGGGTTCTGGAATCGTGGATAATACCCGAGAACATCTGGATGGCCCAAGTTCCAGCGCATGGATCTACGGTCTATATTGGATTTTGGACCC
>JASDQU010737056.1:295559-330527 GCA_032191745.1 Picea mariana | reverse complement strand
AGTTTTTTTTTTTTTTAAAGCATCTAACGGCCTGAAGAAGCCTTGGGCGAATTTCATGGAATAAAATAAGTGTTTTAGTAATGTGAGTCTACTTGGTGGCTAGGTAACAAACTTTGCATGATCGGCAAAGTTTGTATGATCGTATATATCCAAATAAATTATAGCAACTACTTTCAGAAAGAAAGAATTAGAATAGCAAATTGAAGTTCATTGCAGTTAGTTATCAGTTTATTTTTTCAGTCAGATGAAGAGTAAGTTATTAGGGACTTCAATAAAACAATTTGAATTTACGTTTAGATGTCAATGTCCATTAGTTACTATAAAATTACAATGATATAAGTGAACATCGGGGGTGTTATGAGCATCTCCACTAAAATTGCAATTAGAAAAATAAGTACGGTGATTTGAGTGAACATTGGGAGTGAAATGAACATCTTAACAACCACAAAAATAAAGGAGTAAGAGTGTCGTTTGGGAGTGCCAGAAGTGTAACAGTAATCTTGTTCTCTCCTCAATCAACCACGCAGCAGGTGAGACAAGTGGGGAATTCGTATAAGGAAAACGAATTCTCCAGAATGGATTGCTAGAGCCAATTTTTTAAAAAGAATTTTTACCAACGAAAATTACAGAATCAACTCTGCCAGAACAAATTCTACCGAAACAATTCACAACGAAATTGCCATGCATGAATTTTTCAAAGCCCAAGTTTACAGGAATAGTTTCACCGAACGAATTGCCAGAGATGAATTATTCAGAACCAATCCTTCAAAACGAAATTGCCAGAGATAAATTTTTCAGAACCAATCTTTCAAAACGAATTTTCCAGAGATGAATTATTCAGAACCAATCTTTCAAAACAAATTGGCAAGAGATGAATTATTCATACCCAATCCTTCAAACGAATTGCCAGAACAAGGATGAAATGCCAGAAAATTTTCGCCATTACACCCATCAAGGAACGAATTCAAATTTTTCTTTATCTATTTAAATAACAGAGGTAAATAACTTTATTAACAGAGGTAAGTAACAACAGTAAATTTTTTCATCATCTCACAAATAACGAAGGTAGGTAACCTTATTAACAGAGGTAAGTAACAACAGTAAAAATTTTATTATCATGAGGTTCTTCAATAGCTTATTAGTTGTAATTCATACCCAAGAAACCTATAGAATATAAAACTGTACATGATTTGAAACAATATTACTGTATCGCATGAAAATTTTTAAATAAAAACTGCAGTTACAACAGTTACAATTGTAATCGCCGAGTAAATAAATAAAAATAGCCAAACAATCCATTTACCCCGATATACTGATCCCAGCATAAGTCGTAATGCATTCTAATCTACTAAAATACAAATCATACTGTTGCCTTATCTCCCACCTCGAATGACGTCCGCACGCTCCGTGCTGCTCCCGATCGTCGACCGTCGAGACTACACCGGTACCTCCCAGCCAACGCTAGGGGTACTCTGCTTCCCCCTTAGCCCCCAAGCCGCAAATGGGCCACACACTATCTAGATGGTACGTCTAGCTCCCAGCTCGCCTCGCAAGGCTGAGCTACCACTCCTATCCGAGATGGGAAATCCCAACTCCCCACAAGTAAATCAGTCAAGTCACTAATCCGATAGCGTAACATTACGCTAACAGTCGATCCCCTTCTTCCTTCTCCTTCCTCTCTTTTATAGAGTTTTATAACTTCCAAACTTTCCCTAAATCTCATTTTATTTAAGTTTTAATAAAAATCTTCTAATAATTCTCCTTCGTATAAGTGTCGTCCATCCCCCACTTTCCTCCAATAATTATTTTATTTAAATTAATAATTGTGTCATTTCCCTCACCCACCTAGAGTTATGACGCAGCACGCGCCACGCGCGCATCCCGCTTCAACCAGGACCTTCTCTGACCTCGGCCCGAAGAGCGTCAATTCTCCCCTAATTCCCTATCGGGAATTCTTTACCCACAATAACTCCTTTACTGATCTCCCTTACTGATCGGGAAATCAGAATTCGCGATTTTGCGAATTCTATAGTCACAATCCTTATGCCTTATGATTCCCTGAATTCTGATACGGGTCAGTTGCTGACTTTCTCTCCCCCTTTCTGCTGGAGCTTCCTCTATCGGGAAATCGCCATTTGCGATGTCAACAATTTGAATTCCAGAACTCCGAACCCCGATGGGCCGATCTCCCGACGCACATGTGGATTTGACCTTTCCACCTTCTGCCCTTCTATTGGAAATTCAGAATTCGCGAGATCACGAGTCCTGATGTCGATGGACTCATGACTTACTTTTCCCCGATTCTCGATATGATGCCACCTGTACTCCACCAGCACCTGTGGTCCCACACTGCCATGTCACCGTCGGGATATCGCGGATCGCTAATCCAACAGGCAAGTGTTCTTTGTCGTTGAGAACCCCAATTCTTCGATCCCCGAATCCTCGGGATCTCCTGACATGCGTCTCACACGATCGACGGTTAGAGACTATCGGGATATCGCCCCTAGCGATATCGCAATATTTTCTTGGGTCTTCAACTCACGATTACCCGATATGCGAGATCACGCGTAGATCCAACAACTCCCTTTATCTCGGATCAACAGCCCTACTCATGTCGGAAACTCACTAATCACGATTTCAGCAGGCACAAACTCCTGTCTTCACAAACCCTGACGAACCCAATCCCGATGGCTCTTGTGATCCTCCTCAGCACGCTTAAGGTTAACCCATGTGCATCTCCTCAAGATATAACGGCTAGCGGGATTTCGCAAGGCTCCTCTACGAATCCTGACCGTTGATTCCTCCCCCTCAAGAATTTATTGATAACACCTAAGTGCTTCTGTCGAGACTTGTTCCCCAAGCCTGCGCTTGTATCTCCTACTCAAAACCTTCTTCGACACGGACTTTCTATGCTCCCTTCCAAGGATATTCCGAAGGATCTATCCCTCTTGAGATTATTCACTCTAACTCCTTCAGAGGAATATCTACGCGCTCCTTGCGCTCGGTGTTTAACAACTTCTCAAGTGTTGAATCCTTCAGACTATGCGCACTTCCTGCAGCAGTAGTCCTTGGCTCATTTGCTCAGGCTAACAACTCTGAGTCTTTGTCCAGCCTGCGCCCCCTTGCACGACTCCAGTACAAAATTTTACACTCCGGAGAACTTAGAACAAAAGTTCTATTTGTCTGAACCCTGCATTCACGCACTCGTTGCGGACAAATTCCACTGCACTCCTTGCAGGAATCTCTTGGCTCAGAATAGAGAAACAATTGAAACTAATCTCTTGTTCTCATAGATTTCAATTCAACTATGAAACCACATACACAACATATTTAAAATAAATGCATATTCAGAAAAACAAACATTCATGAGCACATGACAACATACACAGAGAAACAACACCAACCATGAAATTGAATCAGAACTGTCTTCTATTAATTCAATAACATCTATACAGGGGTATTCTTCACAATTTCTCTGCTTTCTCCTCTCTTCTAAATGCTTCTGAATATGTCACAAATGATACAAGGAGGTTGTCTATATCCGGTTTCCCTCTCGGACTCTAAAATTGTCCAATCTAGTCTTAAACATCTATCTACCTGCATTAAATCTATTAAATGCCTCATCTACCTAAGGACGAGAGCTTAAAGGCTCAAGGTCCGCTATAATGTACAAAGGAGCTTTCATAAATGGTTCATTTACACATTGGCGCATCATCTTAAATAAAATTTCAAAACGTTTCAGCTATCCTTGTCCAGCTGTTTGTTGTCTTTCATGTTGGCTCGCTTGTCATGGAAATGCTCCTTGATTAGTCAGCGATGCTCCTGCATCATACTCCTCGGTTTGAAAATTTTCATGGGCTCCTGTCCATGAGCTCCCGCACAGTCTACCCATGTTTCTGTATCACTGCTTCATTCTCCCAGCTAGCATCCTCGACTGGGTGATTTTTCCAATTGACCAGATACTCGAAATACTGCTTTCGCCTGGTTTTCTTGCCCATTCTTTTGTCTAGTATGTACTCCATCTGTGGCTTCTCTGCTACTGGTAATTTCTTTTTCCACTGGAACACTGGTTGCTCATCACTTCCAGCTCCTGTTTTGTCAGCCTTATATGGATATAAGTCCGAGACATTGAATGTCGAAGATATTCCAATGTCATCTGGCAATTCAATCTCGTAAGAATTTTCTCCCAATTTCTTTAGGACCCTGCATGGCCCAATTTTCTTCATTTTTAATTTGTTATATGTTCCCTTTGGGAACCTGTCCTTCCTCAAGTGTGCCAGAACAAGATCACCAAATTCAAACTGAAGTTGTCTTCGATGTTGATCTGCTCTGCGCTTGTACTCCTGATTTGTATTTATCAGTCGTTGCTTCACCTCGTTGTGAAGTCCTTTCATTGCTTCAGCGAATTCCTCTGCGCTAGCACTCCTAGTCGCAGTCTGTTCTGACTCCCTAAGTTCAGAAACTCCCCTCGGTTGTGTCCCATACACGATTTGGAATGGGCTTTTACCTGTACTCCGATTCACTGAATCGTTGTACGCGAACTCCGCCTGTGGCAATATGTTTTCCCAGCTACTGTGGTGCTCTGTCACCAGGCTTCTCAACAAGTCTCCCAAGCTCCTGTTGACCACTTTCGTCTACCCATCCATCTGCGGATGGTAAGCTGAACTAAACGCCAAGTTAGTCCCTAGCTTCTTCCATAGCATCCTCCAAAAATGACCTATGAATTTGGTATCCCTGTCCGAGACTATGCTTCTCGGTAATCCATGAAGTCTGACAATCTCTTTGAAAAACAAGTTTGCGATGTGCGTCGCATCTCTAGTCTTATAGCATGGAATAAAATGTGCCATCTTTGAGAACCTTTCCACCACCACAAAGATGGAATCAACCCCTCTATGCGTTCTCGGAAAACCCAATACAAAATCCATGCTTATTACTTCCCATGGCCTCTCGGGTATAGGCAATGGTTGATAAAAACTCGCGTTCTGCTTTCTGCCTTTCGAATGTTGACAAATCCTACATCTGTCAACAAATATTCCAACATCTGCTCACATCCCTGGCCAAAAATATGATTCGCTCAGTTTTGCAAATGTCTTATCGTGACCAAAGTGTCCTGCTAATCCACCGCTATGTTTCTCCTTTAGCAGGTTCTCCCTCATGGAGCAATTCGGAACGCATAATTGGTTGCCTCTGAACAACAATCCCTCCTAGATCATGAAATCTATCCATGGGCTCTGATCCATGAGAACAAGATTCTCAGCTGCTTCATACGCTTCTGAAAAATCTGCGTCTCCTACGTACATGTCCTTCAGATTCTCAAAACCCAATGTCTTGACTCGGAACTCCTGCAACAGTAAACATTTCCTGCTCAAAGCATCAGCTACTTTGTTAGCAGTTACTGAAATGTGTTCTATTACAAATGAATTCTGCATATACTCTACCCATTTAGCATGTTTTTGGTTAAACTTATCCTGTTGACTTACAAACTGCAATGCATGATTATTGCTATACAATACAAATTCTTTTGGGATCAAATAATGCCTCCACTTCTTTAATGCCTGTATGATGGCATAAAACTCTTTATCGTACGTGGAGTATTTTAGCTTCGTGTCATCTAGCTTCTCGCTGAAATATGCAACTGGCCTATCCTCCTGACTTAAAACCACTCCTATGGCATACCCACTGGCATCACATTTCACCTGAAATGTCTTCTGAAAATATGGCAACACCAACACTGGTTGCTCTGTGATTTTCCGCTTCAACAGATTGAAGCTTTTCTCAGCCTCAGCTGTCCAATGAAAAGTCTTGTGTCTCTTCTTCACTGTGTCCATCATCACTGCGCTAATTCCACTGAAGTTCCTAATTAATTTTCTATAGAAACTAGCTAGTCCATGGAAACTCCTCACCTCGAAAACATTTCTCGGTGATGGCCAGTTTTTGATCACTTCCACTTTTTCTGGATCCATATTTAACTCATTCGCTAAGATAGAAAAACCCAAATAAATGAGCTCTGTCTGCATAAATGAAGATTTCTTCATATTGATCAACAGCTTCTCTTGCTGTAGCTTTCTCATCACAATGGCCAAATGTTTCAAATGTTCATCCTTCGTCTTGCTGAAAATCAGTATATTATCCAGATATACGACTACAAATTTCTCGATGAATTCCCTCAGGACTTCATTCATCAGTCTCATGAATGTGCTCGGCACGTTTTTCAAACCAAACAGCATGACCAGCCATTCGTACAAACCTTTGTTCATCTTGAATGTTGTCTTTCATTCATCACCTTCCCTCATGCGAATCTGGTGATATCCGCTTTTCAGATCAATTTTTGAAAAATAATATGCCCCGCTCAGGAAATCCATCAGATCATCCATTCTTGGCAGTGGAAATCTGTACCTGATGGTAATTTTGTTGATTTCTCTAGAGTCGGTAAACATTTTCCAACCTCCATCCTTCTTCGGACTAAGCACCGTTGGAATGGAACACAGACTCAGGCTTTCCCTGACCAATCCTTTGTCCAACAAATCCTGGACTTGCTTATTGACTTCCTCATTTTCCTGTGGTGTCAATTTGTACACAGCCTTATTCAGTAAACTGCTTCCTGGTATGAGATCAGTGTGGTGACTCACACTCCTCATCGGTGGCAACGAACGAGGTAGTTCGTCCACGATGATGTCAGCAAACTCCTTCAGTAGTTCCTGAATCTCATCTGGTAAGTCATCCACTCTCGTGCCATTCAGGACAATTCTTGGTTTCCTGATCACAAAGAATTGTGGATCTTCCTTCTTCTCCATCTCTGTGAGAAGCTCCTTCCCACTCATGAGAAGTATTGTGTTGTTTACTTCCGGTTTCATTTCTTTATCCTTTATCGGAAGTAACCTATGCGTTCTCCCATTTTTCTCCAGGGTATATGTGTTCATTCTCCCATCATGAACCACATTTCTGTCATATTGCCATGGTCTACCCAACAATAAATGACATACATCCATGGGAATAACATCACACATGATTTTATCATTATATCCCCCAATTTTAAATTCAACTAAACATTGTTTAGTGACACTTACCTGGTGTCCTTTTTGTAGCCATGAAACCTTGTATGGGCTTGGGTGATCAGTTGTCTCCAGTGATAGCTTCTCCACCATATCGGTTGAAACGAGATTATTAGTGCTTCTGCTGTCTACAATGAACTTTCATTTCCTGTCCTTGGTTGTGCAAGCTGTTCTGAACAGTCTGGTCCTCTACACTGCGCTTTCCACCTCCTTCTTAGTCAAAAGGACCTTATGCATCCCAAGCGATCTTCCGCTGTCTGCATCTTCTGACTCAGCATCACGCCTCTGCGCTTCTGTGATGTGAGCTTCTCCTGCATCCTTCTTTTTCTCTGGACACTCAAACGATTTGTGCCCATTTTTCCCACATGTAAAACATGTGATCACTCCTCCTCTTCCTCTAACTCGACCTCTAGTACAAGGAAGAGTGTTTGCATCCGCATAACCGCCACCCTGCTCGGTATGCTGCGTCCTCTGTTCAACACGTGGTCCTCGCTGTGAGGTTCCACCTCTCTCAACCTTACCCTGAGGTTTTTTCCATTCCTCTTTGGGCTTCTGGTAATTCTCCTGGGCAACTGTCTTACCTCTCAGCTGACTCCTGCCTCACCCTTGCTGTACTTGCTTACAAATCAGCTTCTCCTCGGCTTTTAGAGCCATGTGGTAAGCATCCTCAACTGTTCGGATGGTTTCCATACTTAATTCATCCTGAATTTCATACCTTAGGCCATTCAGGTATCTGGCTACCTTCTCATCATCGCTCTCCCGATGACCTGCTCTGATGTTGAGCTTGTAAAAATCTTCGGTGTATTCTTTCACCATCATCAACTTCTGTCTCAGGTTCTGCATTCGCCTAAATAGTGTGATCTAATAATCCTTTGGGATGAATTTTGCCTTTATCTTAGCAATCATTTGATCCCAGCTTTTAATCTTCTGCTTACCTTTGGAATGTCTATCTGCCTGAAGCTCGTCCCACCATAATGCTGCATGTCCCTTCAACTTAGTGACAGCATGCCTTACCTTTTTATCCTCTTCGATATCCTCGTAATCGAAGTAGGTGTCAAGAGCCCTGATCCAATCCAGAAGCTCTTCTGCATCCAGACTCCCTTCATAGACTAGGATGTCCATTTTTGTCTTTGAACTCATTCGAGCGATAGCTTTGATTAACCGCTCATTTGCTGCATCCTCGGTTGCAACTTCTCTTTGTGGTTCAGCTTCAACCTCGTTGTCGGAATCACTAAGATCCCCTGCACCAGCTATGTGTCTCTGAGCTATTTCCATCTCTTCGAGTCTTTCTCTGAGATCTCGTATCTGTCTTTCCATATCTGGATTCCCTACCGGCCTACCTCTTCTTCTCACCTCCCTATCTTCTGGGTCAGGTGATTGTCTCTCTCTTCTGGGTGGCATGGTAAATTCTTCTCTTCTTCTCTTCTACAAAAACAGAGAAATTAACCTGCTCTGATACCACTTGACGCAGCACGCACCACGCATGCATCCCGCTTCCACCAGGACCTTCTCTGACCTCGACCTGAAGAGCGTCAATGCTCCCCTAATTCCCTATCAGGAATTCTTTACCCACAGTAACTCCTTTACTGATCTCCCTTACTGATCGGGAAATCGAAATTCGCGATTTCGCAAATTCTATAGTCACAATCCTTATGCCTTACGATTCCCTGAATTCCAATACGGGTCAGTCGCTGACTTTCTCTCCCCCTTTCTACTAGAGCTTCCTCTATCGTGAAATCACCATTTGCAATGTCAACAATTTGAATTCCAGAACTCCAAACCCCGATGGGCCGATCTCCTGATGCACATGTGGATTTGACCTTTCCACCTTCTACCCTTCTATCGGAAATTCAAAATTTGTGAGATCGCGAGTCCTGATGTCGATGGACTCGGGACTTGCTTTTCCCCGATTCTCGATATGATGCCACCTGTACTCCACCAGCACCTGTGGTCCCACACTGCCACGTCACCGTCGAGATATCGTGGATTGCGAATCCAACATGCAAGTGTTCTTTGTCGTTGAGAACCCCGATTCTTCGATCCCCGACTCCTCGGGATCTCCTGACACACATCTCACACGATCGACGGTTTAGAGCCTATCGGGATATCGCCCCTTGTGATATCACAATATTTTCTTGGGTCTTCAACTCACGATTACCCGATACGCGAGATCACATGTAGATCCAACGGCTCCCTTTATCTCGGATCAACGGCCCTACTCACGTCGGAAACTCGCTAATCGCGATTTCAGCAGGCACAAACTCCTGTCTTCACAAACCCCGACGAACCCAATCCCGATGGCTCTTGTGATCCTCCTCAGCATGCTTAAGGTTAACCCATGTGCATCTCCTCAAGATCTAATGGCTAGCGGGGTTTCGTAAGGCTCCTCTGCGAATCCTGACCGTTGATTCCGCCCCCTTGAGAATTTCTTGAAAACACCTAAGTGCTTCTATCGAGACTTGTTTCCCAAGCCTGTGCTTGCAGCTCCTGCTCAAAACCTTCTTCGACACGGAATTTCTATGCTCCCTTCCAAGGATATTCCGAAGGAGCTATCCCTCTTGAGCTTACTCACTCTGACTCCTTCAGAGGAATATCTGCGCGCTCCTTGTGCTCGACGTTTAACAACTTCTCAAGTGTTGAATCCTTCAGACTCTGCGCACTTCCTGCAGCAGCAGTCCTTGGCTCATTTGCTTAGGCTAACAACTCTGAGTCTTCGTCTAGCTCGTGCCCCCTTGCATGGCTCCAGTACCAAATTTTACACTCCGGAGAACTTAGAACAAAATTTCTCTCTGTCTGAACCTTGCAGTCACGCACTCCTTGCGGACAAATTCCACTACACTCCTTGCAGGAATCTCTTGGCTCAGAATAGAGAAACAATTGAAACTAATCTCTTGTTCTCATATATTTCAATTCAACTATGAAACCACATACACATCATATTTAAAACAAATGCATATCCAGAAAAACAAACATTCATGAGCACATGACAACATACACAGAGAAACAACGCCAACCATGAAATTGAATCAGAACTATCTTCTATTAATTCAATAACATCTGTACAGGGGTATTCTTCACAATTTCTCTACTTTCTCCTCTCTTCTGAATGCTTATGAGTATGTCACAAATGATACAAGGAGGGTGTCTATATCCGTTTTCCCTCTCGGAGTCTAAAACTGTCTAATCTAGTCTTAAACATCTATCTACTTGCATTAAATCTATTAAATGCCTCATCTACCCAAGGATGAGAGCTTAAAGGCTCAAGGTTTGCTATAATGTACAAAGGCGCTTTCATAAATGGTTCATTTACACATTGGTGCATCATCTTAAATGAAATTTCAAAAAGTTTCAGCTGGCCTTGTCCAGCTGTTCATTGTCTTTCATGCTGGCTCGCTTGTCATGGCAACGCTCCTTGATGAGTCGGCGATGCTCCTGAATCAAGTTAGTCCTAAATTTACTCCTAGGTGTCCCTAGATTCCCTTACAGGTTTTAAATACTTTCCCTAAAAAGAAGTTGCTAAATTAGTTCAATTTAGAAGGTTCTTAATTGTACATTCTTTACTAAGTTGACCTTGCTTTTTACCATAAGTTCCCCTCTTTCCCTTATTATGTTACCTCCATTCCCTAGTTTCCTAAATTTTATATTTCCTTCTTTCCCCTTTTTATTAGAGCCAAAATGGYARTTGCRCARTTTACCCTCTTTTCCTTTTATTATTAATTTAATATCTTTTTACACTTTCACAAGTTAAATAATTAATTTCTTCTTTACCTTTGATATCCACAGATTTTATTTAAGTTATTACTTTCTTCATTTTACCCAAAATTTAAGAAGTCCACAATTATTACTTAAGTGGTTTTTATTTTAAACTTTATCATTTTATTTTTATAGAGATATTTTCTTAAGGGTAGAAAAATTTTTACCCTAACAAAGTTTTAGAATTAGAACTTAGATTCTGAACTGGGCGACATTTTAATTAGGGAGGTTGTTTTAAAATTTCGTAATGAGATATTTGTCTTAGGGCCATCTAGGTTCGTTCCTTTATCATCATCAACGCGATGTGCCCTTCAGGACGCACTACGTGCTCCAAGGGTGCCACTCACCTCTTGTGTTTCTTTCGCGTGACGTGCCCTTTAGGACGCACCACGTGCTCCAAGACACTCGCCTCTTTTGTCTCTTTTGCGCGACGTGCCCTTCAGGATGCACCACATGATCCAAGGGTGCCACTCGCCTCTTGACTGATTGGTAGACATCAACAACCCCTGGAGTCAACACTCCACCAGGTGAACTTGTGGGAGACTAAGGGCCTCTAAGGAATAAGGCCCCTGCCTTATTGTGTGCCCCTTAGAATCATCACGAGCGATTGTCGTAGTCTACCCTCACGACATCGCAGGTCCTCTCGAACTAGGTAATCTTTAACCTACAGTTCGAGCCATGGCGGGAGTGCTAGTACGATGTGGAAGGGTTGTTGTCCACACCTCTCTCTCAACCTCTCTGGTAGTCGTGTGTGGCACCTTTACTCCATATGTGAGTCTGGTCGGCAAGCTATTGTCAGTCTGCATCATCAACAATCATGTTAGACATGTCCACATCATATCATCTAATCAGATGTACTAAAATCACAGTAAAACAATCAAACCCCAATAGCACACTCCCTGACTCGATCCAGAGTCCAAGGGTTCTGTCGATGTCTCTGCATCCTCAAGGTCCAAAACCCTGCACACTTAGTAAAACCGAGTCAATAGCACCTGTCTATGTCAATGCAGTAAAACATCATGTCATTTATCATAACGCATCATAATCAAGGACAAATGTTTTAATATCATAACAGTCTGGATCACTTGCAAGCAAGTGTCCTCAAAGAATAAGTTTTCTCAGTACGCCAGAGCGGGATGTTACAGTTGACATGGTTAAATATTATGATTAATTAATAATTATTGAATAAAGGATATGTATATTATACATACATATCCTTAAAGTAACCCTTGTATGATAGAACTAATTAAATATATTAATAATAATTGATAATAATCACTAATAATATAGTTAATAATTATCATTATTATTTATTATTAATTATTACTATATTATAGTATAATAACAATAATTTTAATAAATATAATTATGACTAACAATGAATAATTAATAAATTATTATTAATACTTTATTTATGAATTTAATAAAGTATTAATATATATTAATGTGGTTATTAATATAAAATATTATTAATAATATTATCAATTAATAATAATAATAATAATAATAATAACACAACTAACACCCTTGTATATTAATAATAACTACATTAATCAACCTTAACCCATATATTTTAACTCATATATCTTAATCTATATATTTATTTCAATATATGCAAACTAACTCATTTCATAATTGTCAATTAAAATATTATTAATAATATTAAAAATAATTATTTTTATTATTAACTAAATAATAACACAACTAACACCCTTTA
This sequence comes from Picea mariana, assembly GCA_032191745.1. Classification (NCBI taxonomy): domain Eukaryota; kingdom Viridiplantae; phylum Streptophyta; class Pinopsida; order Pinales; family Pinaceae; genus Picea; species Picea mariana. Next base: position 318,005 of record JASDQU010737056.1, on the reverse strand, counting down.
TATTATTAATAATTGCATTAATCAACCCTAACACTAATAATCATAACCCATATATTTTAACTCATATATCTTAACGTATATATTTTATTTCAATATATGCAAAGGAACTCATTTCATCGTTCTCAATTAAAATATTATTAATAATATTAACAATTATTATTATTATTATTATTAACTAATAATAACTAACATAACTAACACCCTTTATATTAATAATAACTACATTAATCAACCCTAATCCTAATAATCAGAACTCATATATCTTAACCTATATATTTTATTTTAATATATGAAAACTAACTTATTTCATCATTGTCAATTTAATGACAATGAATCACAAATAACAGTGGATAATGTTGACTAAATCGATATTGTAGAAATACAAACAAACAACTATTACATTTTGAACTCACAAACAAATAGTAAACAATTGCAAAAGAAAACGAGAGAATTCTCATCCAAAAATAAGGATCGATGCATATCCCTTTCAACTGTGAACCGAATTTGGTGATTGAGAATCCACGCCTCCTTTCGCCCGATTAAACTCCAGAAATGCAATGAAAATGTACAGTCACTTGATACTGGATTTTATATTTACAATCAGCCTGATCATTCCAGCTACCATTGCAAACCAAAGCTACAACCTTCAAAACTCATGGACGTTCAGTGCTTTCATTGACCTTCTAAATTTGATAGTTTCTGTTTGGATTACAGAAAGGTAGGAATGTGATTCGCTTGCATATGCTTGTTTATAAAAACTTTTGAAATTACATGAATGTATTGAAAATCAACCTCTCATCTATTTACAAGTAAACCATAACCCAATTGACATTACATTGTAACAAATTTGTTACTAAATGAATGCATTGTGAGAGACCCAGTCTTTTATTAATCAATGAACATTTTACAAGAGATCAGTGTTTGATCAAGAGTCAACAACACATAGGCCTATAGAACACACAAAAGTGGATGCATGATTTAAAATGAAGACAACATAAAGTTCAGTGAATTGAGAATCAAATGTAGAACATTGCAAGCCTCCTTACTCCTCAAGAACAAGGCATAGTCCTCCAGAGCGTGCACAAGTGGATGCATGCTAAGCCTAAAGATAAAGGCACGGGCCTATAGAACGTGCAGAAGTGGATGCAATGAGTGCTAAGTGGACTATTCAAATCATGGGAATTATTGGTCAGTTGCAACTAATACTCATGGATATGGGTCATAGATTAATGACTTACACTACACAGTTAATCCCCAAAATGATATCTAATATGTTGCACTGCGAAATCCCCTCTATGCTTAAATAATAAGAGTGAAGGGAGATCTAACTAGATAGTTCATAAGGAACGATACTTTCTAAGGTTTTTCAAATGGGGTAGCAAGATAAGTGGGCTTGATTGTGGGGAAAACTCCACAGTTAAGCGTGCTTCAGCCAAAGGTGTCTTGGTATGGGTGACCACCTGGGAATTCCTGGTTATCGGATGCAAGCCTCGGAAGTGATGATTGATTCTATGTGATTCATTTCGCTAGTTTCAATCCCATTTCTTCACCCCTGTGAGCATCACCCGATGCAGTAAGTGCTAAGTGGACTATTCAAATCATGAGAATTATTGGTCAGTTGCGACTAATACTCATGGATATGGGTCATAGATTAATGACTTACACTACGCAGTTAATCCAAAAAATGATATCTAATATGTTGCACTATGAAATCCCCTCTATGCTTGGATTCATGTTGCTGAAGCTGCAAATAAAATAGTTTAATCTGCAACTAAAATCGAAAATATATCTAAATATTAAAATATTAAAATAATGAGGTAAACTAATTAATTCAAGGAATAACACAGAGTCAGACGGGAGATGTGCGCAACACAATTAAAAATGCACACACTCTCCATTATTAAAAATAAACAATATCTCCATTGATCCATAACACACCACCTGGTAACCCATACTTGACAGGAAGAGAAATGTGTGCCACACAATTAAAACCCAACTACCCTCCACCTGGTAAGGAGAGAGAGAGAGAGGATGCTCCACCTGGTAACATATGGTTTAAGATTAGATTAAAGATCCACCTCGTAACATATGGTTTAAGAGTACACTGAAATTGAAACGTGGGGTAGCATTTGAAACGCATGCCAAACGTGGAATCAACCACCTGGTAAGGAGAGAGAGAGAGGATGATCCACCTGGTAACATATGGTTTATGATTACATTAAAGATCCACCTGGTAACATATGGTTTAAGAGTACACTAAAATTGAAACGTGGGGTGGTATTTGAAATGCAGGCCAAACATGGCATCAACCACCATGTTATGGTTTACATTCCACTAATCACATGAGCCAAGTTATTTCAAAATGTGAAAAGTTAATTAAGATGTAAATGTTAAAACTTGAGTAATATTGGTTGTATTTGTATAAGTATACTTCATGGCAATTAAAAACCTATCTTAGTAATTTCTTAATCCTAAAAATTAAATGTGAAAAAGTAAGCAGGTTGAATGGATGCATTTAAAAATGTGAGGAAGTTATCAACATTAAATCGCATTCATTGATTTGAGTGTAAGACAAAGAATATGTCGGCATCTTTAATTTTTGGCCATAAGATTGGGATTGGTAATTAAAAGGTTGATTAAACCATTGATTCTAATAGGGGGGATGCCTGTCAGCATAATTAATAACAATACCAATAACATATATATTTATTTTAATAAAATTTTGTATTACTATAAAAATCTTTCAAAACAACATATACATAAAAAACAACCTATTATGTCATATAAGTGGAAACTAGTCTAGGTGGAAATCTGTCAAATGCATGTTTGAGTTTGATACAGGGATAATTTCCATACTTCTTAATAGTTTATCTGCAGCCATGGCTATTATAAATAGTCTAAATAGAAAAACAAAATAACAAAAAAATAAATTAAACTTTAGGTGAACTTGTATTGCCCTGAACCTGTATTGCCCTCATTCTTGGTTGGTCATAGAGATAACACGAAGGGATGGAATCATGTTAGGCATATGCTCATACCTGGCTCACTTGATAGGGCATCGAAAAAAACATCTAGGCGCTTAGAAAGGGTCGATTGACGGTGAAGCTACTCCTCAGCATCCCATCGCATATCAAAGATTAATTGCAGATGTTCTTGAGAGAGGCACCATGATTCGGGAAATGCTGGAACATAAGCTTCCTGTGGTGGAGATTCGCTTGTAGGTTGAGCCATGTCTTCTTGATGAAATTCAAGGGGGATTTCTTCCTCAATGGGGCAACCACCTGTGTCTGTTGCCAAATCATCTTCCTGTTGAACTTCGATTGGAAGTTATTCCTCAATGGGAAACCACCTATGTATATTTCCAAAGCATCTTCCTAATGAACTTCAGTGGGAATTTCTTCCTCAATAGGGAAGCCACCCAGGTCTGTTGCCAAGTCATCTACCAGGGGAGGGTGACTGAAATAAAGGTGTGGCTCCAAAATGTCCAAAGTGTTAATATTATGGTAGCTATGGGAGGTATTTACCTCCACATGTAACCTTGACAAGAAAAGAATATTATGGGAAGCAAGAAGAAACCTAAAGCATTAAACTTAACCCTAGAAAACAAGTCGGCTCAAGGAAATAATTAATATTAAATATTTAGCCTCCAGAATGAGAAATCATCCCAGACAACTCAGGAAAAAGGTATAAATACAAGTAGTGAGACCTCATTTTGTACACGCGACTCAGAATTTCAGCTGGGAATAATTACGCACTATTAGAATCCTTTATTCTAATTTCTTGGATGATCTTAATGTCCCAATTTAAAATTATGGGTGAATAATTTGATTCCTTTTTCCAAAAAAAATCCCATTGACTGCTCCCTTGCACAATTCTCAGTCTTGCGCAGTATATCATGGTCATTTGGAGTTCATCCAAATACCATTTTACTCTTTCCTTCTTCCTTTTGAATTCCATGCACACAATGGTATTCAACATGTACCAATGCACAATGCCAATATTTAACATATACACCACGTACCAATATTACGCATGCACCACAAGGTTTACTCCACACAGCCCCAAATTTTAATGCACACACTTGTGCACCATTGTTTTCTGTGCATTTCCAGTTTTTCACCCCGCAATGTCAAAAATTCAGCATGCACACTTGCGCATTCTTATTTTATACGCACCATGGCCATGCTATAATTCAAAATTCAACCACTTACCAGTCCATATTTTTCCTTAAGTAGAAACTCATCCCATGCAAGTTCAGTGTTGAAATTAGATCTCTGATACCAATCTATAATGTACTGTAATACCCCGGTTTTGAACCCAGTATTAAATATTTTATTTTGTTAAGTTATGAAAGGCCAGAGTGCCTAAACAATTATTAAGAGGCCAGTGTGCCTAGGAAATGTAATGTTTTGATTATTATTAATATAAAACACATCGTTGGTTGCTAGACGAACAAGGAAAAAAATTATAGGGGGCTTGAGTACATATTTTATAATTTATTTACCCATTTCTGGTTTTAGTGGAGAATAAGAGTGACATGAGCTTCTAGGGTGAAGACCACAAGGTTCCTTAATTCCAAGAAGTACATAAACCCATCCTTGGTCTGTGGTTGGGGTTGTTTTTTTCGGTTGTTGGAGACTTTTTGGTTCCTTTGCACTCTCTCATTCATTTTCCATCGTACACACCTTTCATTTCTCTTATGTTCTCCACACATCCCTTCACCTACTCATCCCATCTAATTTGATAGCTTCTTCGGGAAGGAAACTAAATTTGTGAGAAAATACATAGTCACTGGCTGTACAGACTGCTATTATATTCCAACCAGGATTTGGTTCCTACATGTCTGTGATGCCTTGGCCCTTGTTTCATTTAACTCACAGTTGTGAGTCCTGAGAGTCCCAATAGGGATATTTTTGACCTGAGCCACTGGATCCCTGGAAGATATGGACATCTTGAGGGACTACGTGGCAGAGAAGGGGTCCATTCTCTTGGGTTATGCAGACTAGGTAGAAGAGAGGTGGTGTACTTTGGATTGATGTGAGTGCTGAAAGGCTTGTGAGATCCTGAGGGATGACTGGCTTGGAAAGCCGAGTGACACCCTGGAATTTGTCCTTGTGGACTCATAGCCTTGGATCGAGGGTGATAGTGCAACTGAGACTTGAAACAACAATGTCTATGGTTGGGTGGAATGTCCTTGGTCTACAACCAGTTGGTGTCTTGTTTTCAGAAAAGATAAGTGCTCTTTGTTATGGTTATTTACCTGTCTATGATTTATTCCGCTGTGTATTTATTTATATTTGGATTTAGTATTTAGAATATGCATGCTTGCTGGTTATTGTTGTGGATGACTTAGTTTATGTGGTGGAATGAATATTTATTTTTGCATGTGGTTTTCATGTCTCTTAATTAAATTATAAGTGATTTTAATTGAGATAAGTCACTGTGAAGTGAGTCCCTAAACTACATCATGCCTCGCCTACGGGTGGTTGGGTGTGTTGCAGTCAGATTAAGTGGAGTAGCCTCGCCTATGGGTGGTTGGGTACGCTATAGATTGGTATCAGAGCCACATGTTGAAACACCGAGCCATAATGGGCCAGATCTATTAGACAGGATCTTGTGGTTAATATCAAGTACACCTTGAATCTGGAAACTCAGGAGAAATGGCATTGCATAGATAGTATTGTAGCCGAAATGAAAAATATATTTTGTAAAGGATCGTCCAGTCGTGATCATTCCTTTTGAATTCAAGAGCAATCACCACCATGGGATCAAGGGAGATCTGGACTGTCGGATCAAAAGGAGGGTGAAAAGGGGTTGTCCGATGGAGGTGAAAAGGAGGTTGGGTAAGAATTCAGTCCCAACCGTCAGATATGAATTATCGATTGTCACCCATCGATCGAAGCCAAGAAGGAAAGGAAGAACTTTGGAACTTCACCTCTTTGACGATCTTGGTAGGCCAAAAAAGCCTGAACTGTCGAAGGGTGGAGTTGTGAAGCCCCGCCAACCATTCGATCTGATGGGAGGCATGAAGGGATATCCACCATTGATCGTGGTCAGTCGAAATTGACCACTTCGGGATTTTTCACTACAAGAGTTTTAAACTTTTATGAATTGCTACATCTTGGAGCCCCGGAGCGCCGAAGTCCCGAAATCCGCATCGAACATTATTTATTCTGAGGGGAGGGATTCAAGAGTGTTGCGGGCTATCATATCTAGCCATGGTAGAAGGGTAGTGAAGTTAAGGATTTGGAACTTTTCCACTACAGTGAATATGAGGTAAGTTGCAAAGAAAAACCTAAGAGCATCGAAGCCCCAAAGTGTCAAATTCATGGAGGTGTAAAACTGTGAAGTCACGGGAGCCATGAGATATGGAGTTTTGATTGGGGATCATCTGTGTGCTTGATAATTTGGCATGTGCCACATGGTAGGGGGTCGTGTGGGGACACTTTTCACCCAGATTCAACACCTTTTGGACCCCGATCTATCTATCTTTTAGTGACACGTGGAACATATTCCACGTGTCCACATCACCCTAGCTGACATCATCATGATGTGTCATATCCTAGAGTATGTGACTTCGAGAGTGTCAAAGTTTCTATTAATGAGAAGTGTTAAAGCCTGAAGTCACAAAGGCATACAAATCGTCGATCTAAGATCCATTCAAGACCTTTCTCAACCATTAGATTACATAGGAGGAGCAAGGTAAGTACTTCAGAGGATCATCACTTGAGGGAAATTTAGAGACACAAGAACTACATGTACCGGAGCCCTGGAGCGTCGAATTTCCAAATTGGTGGAGATCCATCCATATCAACATTTTATTAAGTTGCAACCGTTGATTTCCATTGAAGCCTCCAGTTGGGGGCAGATCCATCCATTCAACAAGAGATCAAGTCATACGATGGTAAATCATCCGACTTTCATTAACATTCCTTCAATGTCAGCGACATATGCCCTGTCGTAGGTCAATTATGTGGAAAACTTTCCCATGCATTCAACTCCAAACAAGAAGGGATGAATCCTTTATTATGATTTAGATCCAGTAGTTGACATGGTGATCTCTTCGATAGGGATATTAGAGACAAGTCTCCCTACCGCTATCGCGACCCTCGACATGTATTACTTCTAGAGTGTAGTTTTTCCAACTAGAAAAGATCTCTTGGAAGCCATGATTGAGGTTTGTCCCTTAACATGTGTACCTTCCAGAGCCTTATCCTCTTGGAAGGCATGATCAAGTAGAGGTATTTGAGAATATTTTATTTCCTTCTTTCAAACTCATTAAAACATGAAACCCATATTTGATCATAACTTATTTGTTGATTTCAAACTCATTAAAAAATGAAACCAGGTTCGAGAAAATTTCTTATTTCTATGTCAATCTCGTTAAAAAATGAAAGAAAGGGCCTCAAGCATAGTTTCTAGTTTCAATCTTGTGTAAAAATGAAACCTAACTTAGAATTTTCTGATCCTTTGGTAGTACTTGGTCATGAGAAAAGTTATTTTCCTATGTCAAGTTCATTAAAAAATGAAACATCCACCTCACTCGTCCAGTCGATTCTTTCACCAGATCTCGTAGATGTTGAGTCGGGTCTTCCCCTAGATCTTGTAACTTTACCTTCTTTTCACCCGTCTTTGAATGTTGACCCTTTTTCTCCATCTGGTACAACAATTGGTGACAAATTCAATGTCGGTGGATGAAATGAAGATTGAGGGGGAAAATCACCAGGGTCAAAACATCATGCTAGAGAAAATGCACTAGCTTCCATCACATAGCTAGGGGGAAAGTACCAACTATCCATGGGTCTCATTAGAAACCTTTGGACATTACATTGGGAACTATTTGGAGTCTCCTTTAAGCTCTTTATCAAACTCCCTAAACATGAAAAGATTGTTGAGTGATCTTTCTTCCTTTAAAACTAATTAAAACATTTGAAAGTGAATCTTTCAAGTCATAGTTTATCTCTTTTTGGGCCTCGCGAGACTAATTACGAAAAATGACTACTATAATGAAGCATGATTAGAAGAGTTCTACCCTTTATTATTTTACACTTTTTTCAGGCTTGGGAGACTAAACTTACAAAAATTTCATACATGGAGTCATCTTTAAATTCTTTTCAAACTCTCTAAATGTGGAAAACCACTAAGTTTACCTTATTTGGGCTCGTAAAGATATGCATTGAAGGACCTATGTGAGTCCAATCTCCAGGACCCACATGGGATTGAACCCCTCCTTCCTTGGGTTCTTGAAACATATGTCGAGGGACTCAACCAAAGGATGAGATATATTGAGAATATGTTACCCTCCTCAAGTTGATGAAAAAAGAAAGAGGTACTCATCTATCTGGATGGGGGGGAAATTGAAGGAAGTGGGTCAATTTTTTGGATTCCTTTATGGAAATTGTTGTCTCTCTTGAACATGGAAATTTTTTGTGTCTCATCTTATAGTTGGGTAATCTACTTGTCTCCGAGTCATACCAATTCCATGTGTCGCTATATTTTTTCGTTTCGGTCAAAGAGTGCACTTATTATCGTCACATTGTGTTCTTGGTACTCATTGAGTCAATGCTTCCAAGCCAGTTGTTGTGCTTCATAATGTTCAAGGGAAGTTTCACTTCAAACCATCCATCTGCAATATTACCAGTTTCCATTTCTTATGTCATTCCATACTTATTCGATTCACCATATTACATCACTTTCTTGTGTTAGGTTCGTGTCGATGATGGGGGATACATGAAGGCCCTCCTTCGATGAGTATTTTCCTATAAACTTCAACACATTATCCGAGAATTAGACTTAGAAACCAGTTAGTACCTTGGGACTTTCATGCCTCAATGACATGCCTCTTCACTTCCAATGGTTGGTTTACATCATTGGCCTATTATCAGATGATTCCACGAGTGTTCAACCTCAACTCATTTATTCACATTCATTGGAATGTACTAGGGTACCTTTGGATTCATTGACATCATTGGTGATTTACCTTGTGCGTGTTAACAGTTTAAATCAATGACCGGTAATCAAGTGGTTTATACCATTTTTGACATCAAATCATCTTGATGCAGCCCCCCTCCCCTTCTGGGGTTCTACAACCTCACGGTCTCTGGATCTTTCCTTGTCCTGAGTCAGATTGACTCTTTGGTTTCCTATTTGAACCCAAATCAGCTATACAGAGGTCCCTTTTTCCTCTTTAGGCACAGGTCCTGTGATACCTGCACCCTTTGCCTGTGCGCTCTGGGTGCTCTTCGTTTCGTGGGTGCTATCCCCTTTCCTCTAGCACCTACATTCTCATGTAACCACATGATTCCCTATTAAAGGTCCTTAGGCTACGTTCTCGTGTGACCATGCGATTCCTTGTTAAATCTCACACACCTTCAATTCCTCGAAACATTTCGGGACCGTCGATCTCCCGATCTTGATGGTACCTCTCGATTTACGGTTCAAATCTGTACTCTCCAAATCCTACGGACCATATCTACTTCCTTTGGATCAATGGATGAGATCTATTCGTGATTCCAGACTTCAGAGTTTTGAAGTCTCAAACCCTCTCTACCTCTGTACTCCAATCCTCTAGAGTTAAAGCTATGTGGCCACCTGTCTCCATGAATCTATGGTCACGATCTCCTCCGCAGATCTGGCCTTTGGGATTTTCAATTTTCAAACCTCCCTTTCTTCCAGAGATAATTCTCTGAAATGGCTTGATCTCTTGCCATGTGTCCTTCTAATCAACGAATCTGCTCCCACTTCGGGACTTTGGCCTTCTCAACCAAATCAGTGGTCCTACGAATCTTTCCTTGATCAACGACCAATATCTTCTCCGGGTCTTCGGACCTGTCCTTCCTCCAATTTCCTTCGTAGTCCTAGATCTGGTGTCGTGTGTCCACCTTCACATCGACAGTTCTCATCGTTTCTGGGACTTTGGCCTTTGGCGTTCTCAAATTTCAATTTCCCTTCACTCGAATTTCCTCCAAAAGTTTTACCCGGAGTCTATGATCCAATGACACTTGTCCGCCGGTGGATCGACAATTCACAATTTCTTTGTTGTTTAGGCTTCGATGATTTCAAACTTTCATCCTTCACATCCTCCCGGAGTGATTTTTCTCGGAATTCATGATCTCTCGCCACGTGCTCTCCTAGTTCTAACGGTCGAGCTTCTCTTCAGTTCTTTGGGCTTGGATGATCTTAGTTCCCAACTAAAACATCACTACAACTTACCCGGAGCTCACAATCTATTGACAAGTGTACCTTTGTAGATTGACGGATCTCGGATCTTCGGCTCTTCAGGCTTCAACTGTTTCAAACTTTTGTGTGCTCATTCTTCCCAAAGTGCCTTCTCCCAAACTTGATGGATTTCCACCATGCATCCTCCCAAATGATGGATGGTACCAAATGACTTTGGGAGTTTGGGAGTTTTTTGATTCCACCCTCCTGTGTGTGCACAGCGTTAAGGCTCGCGCACCTCCATCCAGATCCAACGATTATTGATCCTCTGCACTCAGATCCAACGGATGGGATCTGTTCTTCCTCTATGCTTCCTTATGTCACTGGACATTGATCTAACGGTCCAGGCTCCTCTCCACAACTAATCTGATGGTTGTTTTCTCTCCTCCTCCTGAGCTTTTGACTTCTCCCGACTAAGAATACTTAGTCTATTTTCAAAGGTTTCAACCTTTGAACTTTCTCCTACGAACCCGACTATCTTGGGTCTCTATTCACTCTGGAAGAGTTATCGCTTCTGATTTTTCAGACTTCTGAGTTAGTCTGTCTCCTACACGCTCTTTGCGTTGTCCCTTCTAAGCTTGATCTCCTCGAAGATTTCTATCTCCCACGCACTCCTTGCGTTTCTGGGATTTCGTCAAACTCAAATCCGAAGGATTTCTTGAAAAACAATTCTTCTCCCCCTCCTCGCATTCTCCTTCCTCGATGCCCACCTTGCAGAGCTTCTCCTTACAAAGTGTTCAGTAAATTTGTCTCTTTACGAACTCAACACAGATTTATTTCTCAGTATTCCTTGCACTTCTATTGATGAAGGTTCAATGTTATCTCTCTTGATCTATTTTGAGGTTAACTCACCTATGTCAATGCACTCCTTATGGACAATGTGCACTACTTGCACTCAAAAATCAAAGATGAGAAACAATTGAAAATCATGCAATACTTCATCAGTTCATACATTCAGAATGTGAATGACATATAAAATCATAACAATAACCACAAATACATAAACACACCATATGCAGGAAAAGCTGTTTTTCTATTATCTCTGTGTCTCTATACAAATGTTTACAAAAACTAGACTATAATAAAGTCCCATTTCTCTCAAGTTATCCTAACCTAACTCTATCTTGAGTTCTGCTTTTGAGACCTCTCTACCCAGATCTCTCTTCTCTCAAGTCTCTTATTCACAAAAGAGGGCTCTACGAGCTTATCCTCTTCACCGCCTTAGTGCCATCACTGTCTCAGTTACGACACCATACTCCTACGGCTACATTCCATAAATATTGATCCAGGCCTAACTACAACCTATACATGCTACAAGAAACCTTTTAAGGAAATCCTACCCACTACGTGTACAAAGGTATGTCTCGGTTCTCATAGCCTTACAACGAAAAAATATGTATTGGATAAGATTTCAAATTTAAAAATGGGAGGGTCAATGTCTCTCCCTTTCTCCATTACGTGCCTATGTGTTAGCTTGCTGGCACTTTTGCTGAGGTGGAGCGATGATCCTTCATCATACTCCACTGCTAGAAAATACATGAGCTCCTCTCCTCTAGTGTCGAAATCCTCCTGGATCCCAAACTTTTCCTTGGCGCTGTCCTCTTGCTCCTCTCCAGCTATGTTGTTGTTGTTGCTATTGTTGTTGCTTCTTTTTCTGTTTCTTCCCCGTTGCTATGGTAGGCTCTCCCCTGTTCATCTTCCCTTTGTTGATTTCTTCTTTTTTTGACCTCAACATCATCTCTCTTATCTCTTCTATTACTCTATCCAGCTGCTCCAGTGGATGGCTCTTATTATTTAGTCTTCTCAGTTGCAACTCTTCCTTATCAGTGGGTAGATCAACTTGATCTCCCTTGTGACTTTCCCCATCTCATGTGGCCTTAGCTTGCCACCATGCTGCAAACTTCAGTTTTGAAGTCCCATCGCTGAGCTACTGCTCAATTCCTCCTTCTGACAACTTTGCTTCTGTCATTTCTCCTGCTGGCATATCTCTAGCTTCCTTTAATTTCTCTCTTGGATGGTATGCTTCTCCATATGTCTCCAACTTGACCTATTGGATGTGCAAGCTTTGCACCATTACCCTTCTCTCTAGGGATTCCAGTTCCTCATACAACTCAACAAAATCCATCCTGTCTGCTTCCTCCTATGCTACAAGATTCATTGCTGCAGTCATCTCCTGTTCAGCTTCCTGGCTGAAAATTTTGAGAAATTTTGTCGAATGCTCTTCTCCTTCTGCTGGGGTAGACAACAGTGTCTACTCCATTTCTTCCTCTTTGACAATTTCTGTTGGCTATATTTTTTCTTCTATTACTGCACCTTCATCATGTGCACTGGCCTCTACTTGGTTGTTTGGTAGGAATGTCTTGATCCTTCCAATAATCAGAATGATCCTCTGATCATCCTCTTGGATGGTGATAGTATTTAGCTTCTCATCATATTCATTAATCACATGGTCTTCAAAGCCACATGAATCTTCACCTATCAACACTCTTTGCTGACTTAAACCCACTTTTGAGCTCCTGAGACTTTTTGACAGTCTCATTTCTTTCCCCCTACCAACCTGGCAATTTGGGACTTCTCTTCTACCCACCTGGCAGTCTATGAGATCAACCGACCCCATCTCATTGCCCACCTGGAAATTTCAGATTTCATAACTGCTCCTCTAGCAATATATGAGACCTTCCACTAATCTCTTTCTATTTCCCACCTGGAAACTTGAAAGTCCATTTCTTCCCACTTGGTAGTTTATGAGATCTTCATCTGATATCACCTCCTCCTCATGATTGAGGTGTTTCCCAATTTGTGGATCATAGACGTAAACCACTTGTTCCTCTGTGTCACTGAGTTTTTCAGCATGCCTCAACCACCTTTTCAACTCTTGTTGTTCTTTTCTGGCCAACAACTTTTGAACATGCCATTTTGCCTTCCTGATCAGAGGACATTCATACCTCCAATGTACCTTTGCCTCTTGCTGCATCCTCATTGCTAGTTGTTCCATCCTTTCCCTTATCTCATTGAGCTCCAGATCCATCTCTGGATTTCATTTTTTCTTGCGGCCTTCTCTTCGACCACGTTCATGGACTTTACTAGCCATTTCCACCTTCTACCTGCCTTCCTAGCAAGTCTATGGTTTACTCTACATCTCAGATCATATTCATCTTCTCTTACAGCTCACTTGGTTGCTTAAATTTTTGTTGTTTTGCATGTGCAACAACCTCCTCACAGAGCATCAGTACTCTACTTCCTTTACCTATTGTCTACAGGAAAATTTTGGTTTCTTCTGATACCACTCAATGTTATCAGATTATCTCCTTTTACCATCTTCATGTCTATTGTTTGCAAATAAAATTCAGCCTTCTCCTCTCTCTCATTCGCCTGAAATCTACAGATGAAAACCAGATCTGATACCACCTGATGTAGCCTTCATCCCCTCCTGGGGTTCTTCAACCTCTTGGTCTCTGGATATTTCCTTGTCCTGAGTCAGATGGACTCTTTGGTTTCCTCTTTGAACCCAATTCAGCTATACACAAGTCCCTTTTTCCTCTTTAGGCACAGGTCTTGTTATACCCTCACCCTTTGCCTATACGCTTTGGGGGCTCTTCGTTTTATGGGCGCTAGCCCCTTCCTTGCATAGGTCCTTGAGCTATGTTCTCGCGTGACCACGTGATTCCCTATTAAAGGTCCTTAGGCTACGTTCTCGCGTGACCACGTGATTCCCTGTTAAATATCATGCACCTTCAATTCCCCGAAATGTTTCTAGACCGTCAATCTCTTGATCTTGACGATACCTATGGATTGATGATTAACATATGTCCTCTGCAAATCCTACGGAATAAATCTACTTCCTCTGGATCAATGGACGAGATCTATTCGCAATTCCGAACTTTGGATTTTTGAAGTCTCAAACCCTCACTACCTCCATACTCCAATCCTCGGGAGTTAAATATCTACGGCCACCTGTCTCCTTGAATCTACGGTCATGATCTCCTCTAAGGAGATGACCTTCAAGATTTTCAATTTTCAAACCTCCCTTTCTTCCAGAGAGATTTCTCTAAAATGACTCGATCTCTTGCCATGTGTCCTTCTAATCGACGACTCAACTCCTGCTTCGAGACTTTGGCCTCCTCAACCAAATCAACGGTCCTACGAATATTTCCTTGACCAATGACTGAGATATTCTATGGGTCTTCAAACCTGTCCCTCCTCCACTTTCCTCTGGAGTCCTTGATATGGAGCCATGTGTCCACCTTCACATCGATGGTTCTCATCGTTTCTGGGACTTCAGCCTTCGATGTTCTCAAATTTAAATTTCCCTTCGCTCAGCGTTCCTCCGAATGTTTTACTAAGAGTCTATGATCCAACGAAACTTGTCCTCCCATGGATCGATGGCTCTAGTTTCTTTGTTTCTCGAGATTTGACGATTTCAAACTTTCATCCATCGCATCATCCTGGAGTGATTTCTCTCGGAATTCACGATCTCTCACCACATGCCCTCCTGGATCTAACGGTCCAACTTCTCTTCAGTTATTCGGGCTTCGATGATCTTAGTTCTCAACTGAAACCTCACTACAAATTACCCAGAGATCGCAATTAGTTGACAAGTGTCCCTTTGCAGATCGACAACTCTCAGTTCTTCGGCTCTTCAGGCTTCGAGTGTTTTAACCTTTTGTGTGGTCATTCTTCCCAGAGTGCCTTCGCCCGAACTTGATGGATTTCCACCACTCGTCCTCCAAAATGATGGATGGTCCCAAATGACTTCTCGACTTTGGGACTTTTGTGAGTCCGCTCTCTTGTGTGTGCACAATGTTAAGGCTCGTACACCTCTGTTCGGATCCAACAACTTTTGATCCTCTGCACTCAGATCAAATGGATGGGATCTGTTCTTCCTCTGCACTTCCTTATGTCATTGGACGCTGATATAATTGTCTAGGCTCCTCTCAACAACTAATATTATGGTTTTTGTCACTCCTCCTGATCTTTTAACTGCTCCCAACTTGGAATACTTGTTATGTTTTCAAAGGTTTCGACCTTTGAAATTTCTCCTACAAACCCGACTATCTTGGTTCTTGCTTGGCTCTCGCAGTGTTATCTCTTCTGAGTTTTCAGACTTCTAAGTTAGTCCATCTCCTACACACTCTTTGTGTTGTCCCTTCTAAGGTTGATCTCGTCGAATATTTCGATCTCCCGCGCACTCCTTGCATTTCTAGGATTTCGTCAAACTCAAATCCGAAGGATTTCTTGAAAATAAATTATTCTCACCCTCCTGGCATTCTCCTTGCTCGATGCACACCTTACAAAGCTTCTCCTTATAGAGTGTTCAATATTTTTGTCTGTTTACGAACTCAACACATATTTATTTATGTTTATTCCTTGCACTTCTGCTAATGAAGGTTCAATTCTATCTCTCTTGAGATCTTCTGAGGTTAACTCACCTCTGTCAATGCACTCCTTGCAGACAATGTGCACTCCTTGCAGACAATGTGCACTCCTTGCACTCGAAACTCAAAGATAAGAAACAATTGAAACTCATACAATAATTCACCAGTTCATACATTTAGAATGTGAATGACATATTAAAGCATAACAATAACCACAAATACATAAACAGACCATATGTAGGAAAAACTGCTTTAATATTATCTCTGTGTGTCTATACAAATGTTTACAAAAGATGGACTACAACAGAGAACCAGTTCTCTCAAGTTATCCTAACCTAACTCTATCCTGAGTTCTGATTATGAGACCTCTCTACCCATATCTCTCTTCTCTCAAGTCTCCTAATCACAAAAGAGGGCTCTACGATCTCATCCTCTTCACTGCCTTAGTGTCGTCACTATCTCAGTTAGGACACCATACTCCTATGGCTACATTCCATAAATGTTGATCCAGGCCTGACTGCAACCTAGACCTGCTACAAGAAACATTTTAAGGCAATCCTACCCACTACCTGTACAAAGGTATGGTTCGGTTCTTATATCCTTACAACACAAAAATATGTATTGGATAAGATTTAAAATTTAAAAATGGGAGGGTCAATGTCTCTCCCTTTCTCCATTACACGCCTATGTGTTGGCTTGTTGGCACTTTTACTGAGGTGGAGTGATGCTCCTGCATCACATCTATTCACATGGCTAGATTCATACCACATCGGGATCATGAAGAAGGCCATGGGTTGGGCGTTCACTCTCTTATATGATTTACCTAGGCTGCACTGGAGATCATTTGAGCATGTAAAATATTTTAGTACAATCACCATGCTATCAGTCTTACTGATATATATATATTCACATAGATCCACATTCTATTGATCCATGGCTATGTTTTGTCATCTCGTAGCTCCACATTTTATTTTTTGTGGCTGAAATCAGTTCATGTCATGGAGGTATGGATCCAAATTGTAACTTTGGTGGACATATCCTTAGTCATTATTTTCATGGATCCGTAGTGTATTGGTAAGCGACCATTCATTGAGTATTCTGACCATAGGTATGCCTTCCTTGGAAATGGAACATATATTAATATTGTGTGATGACTATTTGTAGCTTCTGCCAAGTTCTCCCACTCCAACACCCTTGCATTGAATATTTTTTAAGGTGTTTCGACCATCAATTTCTCTTCTTACCTCACACTTTAGGGGGAATATGTTACACATCCAAATGTCACATTTTCGTTTCGCACCCTAAGTGTCACAAGTGTCACAAAGTGACGTATGCACCTCGGTAAGTGTCACATGCATTGTTTCAAGTGTCATATGCACCTTCTCAAGTGTTTCATTCACTTTGTGAGGTGTCGCCACCCCTTGACACCATTAAAATAATTTTTCATGACCCCTAAGTCATATGGGAGGAGGAAACCCATCATTTCTAGGTCAAAAAACACTTTTTCCTTCGGAATTCAACCCATTTTTTAGCATTTATGAAGGGTGGTGCCCCCTCTTCCTTGTTATGGGAACACCACTTCTATGGTGGTGCCCTATCCCTCACTAGGGGAGAGAGTCATTCTTGTTGAGGGAAAAGGGGGATCTGCTCCACCTTATTCTATGGGACAACTCTTTTAGATTAGATTGGTTATGTTCAACCCTTATGCTTGGGATTCACTTTATGATCTGATCCAAACCTCAAGGAGCCATATTCTTAACCAAGTCCCTCATTTTCTCATGGTCGTTGTGCCCCTTAATCCTATATATTGATGGATTTCCAAGGTGAAAAGGGGGAATATTTAAGGTATCAAACCTTTGATACTCGAGGAAGTAATCAGTTAGAGTATAATCATTTTGATCTTGGAATATTCATGCAAGATATGGAAGAGGAGAGCTTGGAGAGACTGCAAGTGCATCAATTATGGTCTGTGAGTATTCTCGTTGGGTTCTCATTTGAATATACTTGGCCTATTTTCTTCAATCTTGTGTATTCTTGCATGTGCTTGTCTATTATTGCTTCAATATTTGTAGATGAATTTGTTTGACCTAATCAACTAGAGTAGTATAAAGTTTTTTCTCTTTTCTCCCCATTGTAGGTATCAAGTTGTGCCAGGGAGTTTGGATATCAAGCTCACGGATTGGAAGCAATGAGGACAAACTTTAAAATAAGGTACATCATGCCTTTTCTCCCTCTCTCTTTCTTATTGGTTAAACTAAGTTCAAAGGGATGTTAGTGTCCACTTGTAATGTTTATGTCTTGTTATAAGGGTTTAGTAACCTAAGGGAGGTTTTATCTATTCACGGAATAAATATTCTGTAATAGTCATTCTATTCACATTTGTTATTGAAAAGTTGAAATAAAGAGGTATTTTGACAACATTGTCATCATGATAGGATGAGAGGATGGCATATTATTGAAGCTAAAAGGACCATCCTTAGAGGCACATAATTTTCCATACGTTTGTCATCATAATCAAGGCACATTGTCTTCTAGTCTCTTGTGGCATGCTAGATTTGGGCACATCAACTATGATAGTCTTTGTATGATGAAGAAAAATGGTGTTTATATTCTGCCTACCATTGAAAGGAATTTGTAGCTATGTGAAGCTTGTATCCTTGGTAAACAAAAAAAGCATCATTTTCATGATTCCACTTCAAGAGCACATATAAAGCTAGAGTTGATACACTCTGATTTATCTAGCTCAATGCCTACTACATTTTATTTTCATAATAAATATATCATGACTTTTATTGATGAATACACCAGGATGTGTCAGGTTTACTTATTGAAACGTAAGTCTTAAGCATTTGAAATATTTCAAAACTTTCATGCATGGATTGAAAATGAAACACAATCTAGTATTAACACTCTTCATATTAATCATGGAAGAGAATATATTTGTAACGAATTTGAAAACTATATTCGTCAACATTTAATTAAACATCAAACCATTGTTCCATACAATTATGAATAGAATGGTGTAGCAGAAAGAATGAAATGGACACTCTTGAACATTGTAAGTTCAATGACATTTTTCAAGAATGTGAAGTTGATGTTTTCAGTTGATGCATTTCTATGTGTAGTGTATGTGAAAAACATGAGTCCATCTCATGCTCTTGCGAAAAATAATCCTTATGAAATGTGAAATGGCCTCATTCCTTAAGTGAGGCATCTCAAGTTTTTTGGTTCCACCTGCTATGCATTAATTCCAAAGAAGTAAAGAAAAAAGCTTGGTACAAGGAGTCAAAAGTGAATTTTATTGGGGTACTCAAATACCACCATTTCATATCATATTTGCGATGAAGTAAAAAAGAAATTCATTCTTTCCAAAGATGTCATTTCTCTTGAATCCACCAAGAATGGAAAGACAAGGAGTGACCACTTGATTATCTAGATAAATTCACCCATGTAAAAAAATATCATGAGTTTGATGTTGATCTTCCACATCTTGAAAGGGGCATACCTTTCTTGGATCAATCTCTAGAATCTCCTTTTGAAGTGCCATCTCCCCCTCATGAAGAATATATAGACATTTTATTAGAGTAGGAAGTTTAATAGGATGATCTAATTGAGAGGTGTGAAGGGATGAACCTTGATGGGAATGAAACACCATATCAATAAGTGGAGCAACTTGAACCATCTCAAAAAGGTCCACCAAAATGGATCATAAAGACACTTGAAAGTGTTCATCCTAATATAGTTGGAAAGACAGGAATCAAAAGTTCTACAAGACAAGATGGAGAAATTATAGATAATTCAGATTCTAGTGATGTAGATAATTTAGATTCTAGTGATGTAGATAATTCAGATACATGTGATGTAAAAGATATGGATGTTCCATTCAATTGTGAATGTAATTTATCTACTAAAATTGAACCATATTCCTTTGAATAAACTATTTCCCATGTTGAGTGGAAATAATCCATGTAGAAGGATTATGATGCTCTCATCAAGAATGGGACATGGCGGCCGGTGGATCCTCCATTTGGAACCAAACCAGTTGGCTATAGGTGGGTCTACAAGAACAAATACAAATCATATGGCTCACTTGAAAAGCATAAGGTGAGGCTTTTGGTGAAAGGATATGCAAAGAAAGAAGGCATAAACCATGAGGATACATTTTCCCCCACAAAAAATGGGATACCATTCATGCATTATTGGCTTTGTAGCACATAATAGGTGGAAGATTCATCACATGGATGTGAAGACAACCTTCTTGAATGGAAACTTCAAGGATAATGTTTTCATGTCTCAACTAGAATGATTTTTCATGAAAGGTCAAGAACATAAGGTATGCAAGATCATCAAGTCTTTGTATGGCATAAATAAATCAGCTCGTGCATGGTATGAAAAGTTAATTCAGCATATTTTTAAGATCAATTTCAAGCATTTAAATCTTGATGATGAAACTTTTTTGTCAAGAAAGTTGGAAAAATTGTTATATATCTTGTGGTATATGTATATGATCTTTTGATATCATGGAACAATGAATCATATATATTGCATCAATAAACAAAGAGTTGAAGAAGCGTTTTGAGATGATAAATATGGGATATCTTCACTAATACTTGGATATTGAAGTAACTCAAAATCCAATGCATGTATTGATCATCTCCCCAAAAAATTACATTAGAGAATTATTGAACAAATTTGACATGGCTAGTTGTAATCCTCTCTCTACTCCAACAGAACAAAATATAAAGATAACATCAAAAGAAGGGAATGAATTTGAGGATACAACTAAATATAGTCAACTTGTGGGGAGTCTTATCTATCTCCCTACTACTAGTCCATACATTTCATTTTCAATTGGAATCCTTTCTAGGTTCATACAAAAACCTTGTGAAGGACATTAGTGTTCTGCAAAGATAGTTCTAAAGTACTTGAAGGGAACTCAAGACTTTGGGATGAAATAGTCTAAGGTGGATGATTTGAAAACAGTTGGACATACAAATTCATACTTTGATGGGGATAAGGAGAATGGAGTATCTACTTCACGATACCTCACAAGTCTTGGATCAATCACTATCTCTTGGAGATCATGCAAACAATCATGTTCCAATAGATTCCACTACAGAGGCAGAATATGTGGTTGTTGCAGAGGCAAGAACGAAGATTGTATGGCTTAAGAAGATACTAGAGGATTTGTAGGGGAATAGGTGATTTCTACTCCTGTTTTAATTAACAAAACTTACGCAATCAAACTAGCCAAGAATCCTAGATTCCATGATCAAACCAAGCACTTCAACATAGAGTACCATTTGATTCGACATCTTGTAGAGTCCAAGACCATTTGACTGATACACTGTACCACGAGTGAGCAAATTGCAGAGATCTTCACCAAAGTAGAGAAAAGTTCAAAAAGTTTAAAAAGATCCTCGAACATACAAAGAACCCTTCGGATAAGGGGGTAATGTTAGATACATAATCTTTGGGATTATAGTAAAATTGTAAAATAGTTGTATATATTAATTTACGAATCTCTAAAAATTAATTTAGCTTGCACCCACTCATTAATATGTAACGATTAATAATTATAATACGAAGATTCTTAAATATGATCATGTTATTGATTCGACCCTATACCTATGTGTTAGTTGATAAGTAACAACAACCACATTAATAATATTAATGCATATGGTATACATAGATAAATGTATATTTAACACATTTTATTAAAAAACATTATGAATTTACTAAATATATGTCTATTGGTGTACACTAAACACGTTAATATTATTAATGTGGTCTTGACAAATTAACCTATTAAAGATGAGCTATTCTCATAGAACTTACTCTACTACCAAAAGACAATTTCAAGCTATATAGTATCTCGTGAACATATATGAAATTTTAACTAAATTTTAACTAAAAAAATCATATGATTATTATTGACTATTACAATTTGATTCTCTATAATTTTATAAAAATAGAAAATAAATACAATATAATAAAAAATAAAAGATGCATAAAATACAAAATGTTTGGAATTTTAATATAAAATATCGAAATGGAAAACATCCCATAAATTTAACATTGAAAATCTTAAAAACTAAAAAAATAAAAGATACATAAATTACAAAATGTTTGGAATTTTAATATAAAATATTGAAATGGAAAACATCCCATAAATTTAACATTGAAAATCTACCGGATTGTTCAATCAGGGATAGATCACGAGGATCTAGAGAAACTCTTACCATAATATAGGGGACACTAACTAAAAAAAGGAAGGAATATTCAATCGGAATCTACAGAGACTCATAAAAGAACGAATATTCAATCGGCGATGATGATGAGGATCTAGAGAAACACTTCCAAGAGTATACAACTAGAGATACGAATGAATATTCAACCGAGGATAATCGGGGACGATCATCAGGATCTGTTTCAGAGACTCCATCTCATGGCGAGGGAGTTTAGTTGACACAGTGATCCCTCCTTCTCTACCCGCGATCAAGATCAATCCTCCGATTATATTTGATGCATCCATGAATACATCCTGCACACTCAACGGACTTCCCCATCCATGGTCTATCGCATAAACAGGAAATTTGGGAGAATTTATTGTGTGAACAATGTAGCGGGCGCCTAATACGTTTTCAGTATCAACCAGGCCTCTGCTGTTTATCTGAGATTCATACCAGTCTATCTCATTATTGATGTGCTCCTCTGTGGTGCAGGAGTTGATGGCTTCTTGGATGAGACGGGCAGCAAAGCGGATATCTTGCTCCAATAGCTCCTTCACAGTAGTCCGGGCATAACCGAAGCTTACGCAGTTCCCAAAATACGTTGGAGGTAAAGGTGGCTT
>JASDQU010737056.1:241662-286118 GCA_032191745.1 Picea mariana | reverse complement strand
TGCATGTCGTTCATGGAAACAAGATCGTATTGACGAGACCTATCCAGTCATTCTTACTTCAACCATTTCTGAGCAATTTCAATTTTGAGCATTTTCTTCACTTAGGACATGATCTCCTGATCAGTTGTAGGCTGTCAGATCTAGCCATGGTATAAGGGTAGAAAAGTTCAGGCTTTGGAACTTTTCCACTACGGAGAATACGAGGTAAGTTGCAAGGAAAAACCTCAAAGCACCGAAGCCCTGAAGTGTTGAATTCATGGAGATGTAAAACCGTGAAGTCACGTGAGCCGTGATATTTGGAGTTTTTATTGGGGATTTTCTATGTGGTTGATGACGTGGCCTATGCCACATGGTAGGGGGTCATTTGGGGACACTGTCACCCAGATTCAACACATTTTGGACCCCGATTTGTCTATTTTTTAGTGACATGTGGAACACGTGCCATGGGTCCACATTACCCTAGGTGACGTCCGTGTGTTGTGTCATCTCCGGGAGTATGTGACTTTGAGAGTGTCCAATTTTATGTCAATGAGAAGTGTTGAAGCCTGAAGTCGCAAAGGTACATAGAACGTCGATCTAAGATCCCTTCGGGACCTCTCTCGATTGTTAGATTAAGGAGGAGGAGAAAGTTAAGTACTTCAGAGAAATATCATTCCAGGGGAATTGAGAGACACATGAACTACATGTATCTAATTCCCAGAGCATCGGATATCTGAATTGGTAGAGAGCCACCCATATAAACATTTGATTAATTCGCAACTTTTGATTTTTGTTGAAGCCTCCAGTTGGGGGTGGGGCCATCCATTCAATGGGAGATCAAGTCATACGATGGTCAATCATCTGACTTCCCTGAACAATCCTTCAATGCGATCGAAATATACCCCGTCGCACGTCAATTATGTGGCAACCTGTCCCATGCGTTCAACTCCAATTGAGAAGGGATGTATCCCTTATTATGATTTAGATCTGGTAGTTGACATGGTGATCTCTTCGATAGGGATATTAGAGACAAGTCTCTCTACCCCTATTGTGGCCCTCGACATGTATTCCTTCTAGAGTGTGGTTTTTCCATCTAGCAAACATCTCTTGGAATCCATGATTGAGGTTTTTCCCTTAGCATGTGTACCTTACATAGCCTTATCCTCTTGGAAGCCATGAGCAAGTAGAGGTATTTGAGAATACTTTATTTCCTGCTTTCAAGCTCGTTAAAACATGAAACCCATATTTGAGCATAACTTATTTGTTTATTTCAAGCTAATTAAAAAATGAAACTAGGTTCGAGCAAAGTTCTTGTTTCTATGTCAAGATCGTTAAAAAATGAAACAGAGGGCTTCAAGAATAGTTTCTAGTTTCGAGCTTGTGTAAAAATGAAACCCACCTTAGAATTATCTAATCCTTTGGTAGTACCTGGTCATGAGCATAGTTCTTTTCCTGTGTCAATATCATTAAAAAATCAAACAACCACCTAACTCGTCCAATCAAGTCTTTCACCAGATATCGTATATGTTGATTCGGCTCTTCCCCTAAATCTTGTAACTTAACCTTCTTTTCACACTCCTTTGATTGTTGACCCTTTTTATCCATCTAGTACAAAAATTGGTGACAACTTCAATGTCGGTGGATGAAACAAAGCTTGAGGGGGAAAATCTCCAGGCTCCAGACATCATGTTGGAGAAAATCCACTAGCTTCCATCATGCAGCTGGGGGAAAAGTACCAACTATTCATGGGTCACGTTCGAAACCTTTGGAAATTACATTGGGAACTATTTGAAGTATCCTTTAAGCTCATTTTCAGACTCCCTAAACATGAAAATATCATCGAGTGATCTTGCTTCCTTTCATACTAATTAAAACATTTGAAAGGGAATCTTTCAAGTAGTAGTTTATCTCTTTTGGGGCCTCGTGAGACTAATTACGAAAAATGAATACTATAATTAAGCATGATTAGAAGAGTTCTACCTTGTATTATTTTACACTTTTTTCAGGCTTGGGAGACTAAATTTACAAAAAAAATCATCCATGGAGTCATCTTTAAGTTCTTTTCAGACTCTCTAAACGTGAAAAACCACTGAGTTTACCTTATTTGGGCTTGTAAAACTATGCATTGAAGGACCTATGTGAGTCCAATCTCCAATACCCACATGGGACCGAACCCCTCCTTCCTTAGGTTCTTGAAACATATGTCAAGGGACTCAACCAAAGGATGATCTATATTGAGCATCTATTACCCTCCTCAAGCTCGTTAAAAAGGAAAGATGTACTTGTGTATTTGGATGGGGGAAAAGTTGAAGGAACTGGGTCAATTTTTTGGAATTCTTTATGGAAACTATTGTCTCTCTTGAACATGGAACCTTTTTGGTCTCATCTTACATTTGGGTAATATTCTTGTCTCCAATTCATACCAATTCCATGTGTCTCTATAATTTTTTGTTCCAGTCGAAGAGTGCACTTATTTCTGTCACATTGTGTTCTTGGTACTCATTGATTCAATGCTTCCAAGTTAGTTGTCATTCTTCATAATGTTCAAGGGGATTTTCACTTAAAACCATCCATCTGCAATATTACTAGTTTCCATTTCCTATGTCATTCCATACTTATTCGATTCACCATTTTACATCAATTTCTTGTGTCAGTTTCATGTTGATGATGGGGGATACATGAAGGCCCTCCTTCCATGAGTATTTTCCTATAAAATTCAAAACATTATCCAAGAATTAGACTTATAAACTAGTTAGTACCTTGGGACTTTCATGCCTCAATGGTATGCCTCCTCGCTTCCAATTGTTGGCTTACATCATTGGCCTATGATTGGATGATTCCACGAGTGTTCAACCTCAACTCATGTATTCACATTTGTTGGAATGCACTAGGGTACCTTGGGATTCATTGACATCATTGATGATTTCCCTTGCATGTGTTAATGGTTTAAATCAATGACTAGCAATCAAGTGGTTTATACCATTTTTGACATCAAATCATCTATTCACATGGCTAGATTCGTACCACATTAGGATCGGGACGAAGACCATGGGTTGGAAATTCACTCTATTATATGCTTTACCTAGGATGCACTGGAGATAATTTGAGCATGTAAAATATTTTAGTACAATCATGATGCTATCAGTCTTACTGATATATATACTGTCACATAGATCCACATTCTATTGATCAATGGATATGTTTTTTCATCTCATAGCTCCACATTGTATTTTTTGTGGCTGAAATCAGTTCATGTCATGGAGGTATGGATCCACATTGTATATTTGGTGTCCATATCCTTAGTCATTATTTTCATGGATTCACAGTGTATTGGTCAACGACTATTCCTTGAGTATTCTGAGCATAGGTATGCTTGCCTTGGAAATGGAACATATATTAATATTGTTTGATGATTGTTTGCATCTTATGCGAGGTTGTCCCACTCTAACACCCTTGCATTGAAGTTTTTTTTAAAGTGTTTCGACCATTAGTTTCTCTTCTGACCTAACACTTTAGGGGGAATCTATTACACATCAAAATGTCACATTTCTTTTTCGCACCCTAAGTGTCGCAAGTGCCGCAAAGTGACATATGCACCTCTGTAAGTGTCACATGCAATGTTGCAAGTGTTGTATGCACCTTATCAAGTTTTGCACTCACTTTGCGAGGTGTCTCCACCCCTTGACACCATTAAAATAGTTTTTCATGACCCCTAAGTCATATGGGAGGAGGAAACCCTATCATTTCTAGATCAAAACACACTTTTTCCTTCAAAAATTCGACCCATTTTTTTAGCATTTATGAAGGGTAGTACCCCATTTCCATAATGGGGGAGTGTCATTGTGCCCCCTCTACCTTGTTAGGGGAGAAACACTACTATGGTGGAAACCTGTCTCTCACTGGGGGGAGCATCATTATTGTTGAGGGAAAAGGGGGATCTTCTCCACCTTATTCTATGGGACAACTCTTTTAGATTATATTGGTTTTGTTCGAACCTCATGCTTGGGATTCACTTTATGATTTGATACAAACCTGAAGGATATATATTCTTAACCATATCCATAATTTTCTCATGGTTGTTGAGCCCCTCAATCCTATATATTGAGGGATTTTCAAGGTGAAAAGGGGGAAGATTTCAGGTATCAAACCTTTGATCCTGGGGGAAGTAATCAGTTAGAGTATCATCATTTTGATCTTGGTATACTCATGCAAGGGATGGAAGAGGAGAGCTTGGAGATACTGCAAGTGCATCAATTTTGGTCTGTGAGTATTCTCTTTGGGTTCTCATTTGAATATACTTGGCTTATTTTCTTCAATCTTGTGTATTCTTGCATGTTCTTGTCTATTGTTTCTTCAATCTTCGTAGATGAATTTTTTTGACCTGATCGACTAGAGTAGTATATAATTGTTTTTCTTTTCTCCCCATTGTAGGTATCAAGTTGTGCTAGGAATTTTGGAGATCAAGCTCACGGATTTGAAGCAACGAGGACAAACTTTGAAATAAGGTACATCATGTTGTTTCTCCCTCTCTCTTTCTTATTGGTTAAACTAAGTTCAAAGGGATGTTAGTGTTCACTTGTAGTGTTTATGTCTTGGTATAGGGGTCTTGTAATACAAGGGATGTTTCATCTATTCGTAGAATAAATATTTTGTAATAGCCATTCCATTCACATTTGTTATGGAAAACTTGAAATAAAGAGGTATTTTGACAACATGTTCATCATGACAGGATGAGAGGATGGCATATTATTGAAGCTGAAAAGACCATCTTCAGAGGCACATAATTCTCCATACCATTGTCATCATAATGAAGGTACATTGTCTTATAGTCTCTTGTGGCATGCTATATTTGGGCACATCAACTATGATAGTCTTTGTATGATGAAGAAAAATGGTGTTTATATTATGCCTACCATTTCAACGAATTTTTAGCTATGTGAGGCTTGTATCCTTGGTAAACAAGAAAAACATCCTTTTCATGGTTCCACTTCAAGAGCACATAGAAAGCTAGAGTTGATACACTCTGATTTATCTAGCTCGATGCCTACTCCATTTTCTTTTTGTAATAAATATATCATGACTTTTATTGATGAATACACCAGGATGTGTTGAGTTTACTTATTGAAAGGTAAGTCTCAAGCATTTGAAATGCTTCAAAACTTTCATGGATGTATTGAAAATGAAACACAATCTAGTATTAACACTCTTCATATTGATCATGGAAGAGAATATATTTGTAATGAATTTGAAACCTATATTTGTCAACATATAATTAAACATCAAACCATTGTTCCATACAATTCTAAATAGAATGGTGTAGCATAAAGAATGAAATGGACACTCTTGAACATTGTACGTTCAATGATATTTTTCA
The DNA here is from genome assembly GCA_032191745.1 of Picea mariana. Classification (NCBI taxonomy): domain Eukaryota; kingdom Viridiplantae; phylum Streptophyta; class Pinopsida; order Pinales; family Pinaceae; genus Picea; species Picea mariana. Next base: position 280,765 of record JASDQU010737056.1, on the reverse strand, counting down.
AGAATGTGAAGTTGATGTTTTCAGTTGATGCATTTCTATGTGCAGTGTATGTGAAAAACATGAGTCCATGTCATGCTCTTGGGAATAATAATCCTTATGAAATGTGCAGTGGCCTCATTAATTCCTAAGAAGTAAAGAAAAAAGCTTGGTTCAAGGAGTCAAAAGTGAATTTTATTGGGGTACTCAAATACCACCATTTCATATCATATTTGTGATGAGGTAAACAAGAAGCTCATTCTTTCTAGAGATGCCATTTTTGTTGAATCACCGATGAATGGAAAGACAATTGAGTGACAACTTGATTATCTGGATAAATTCACCCATGTAAATAAATATCATGAGTTTGATGTTGAGCTTCCACATCTTGAAAGGGGTATCCCTATCTTGGATCAATCTCTAGAATCTCCTTTTGAGGTGCCATCTCCCCCTCGTGAAGAATATATAACCACTTTATTAGAGTAGGAATTTTAATAGGATGATCTGATTGAGAGGAGTGAAGGGATGAACCTTGATGGGAATGCAACACCATATCAATAAGTGGATCAACTAGTACTATCTCAAAAAGGTCCACCAAAATGGCCCATAAAGACACTTGAAAGTGTTCATCCTAATAAAGTTGGAAAGACATGAATCAAAAGTTCTACAAGACAAGATGGAGACATTATATATAACTCATATTCTAGTGATGTAGATAATTCATATACATGTGATATAAAATATATAGATGTTTCATTCAATTGTGAATGAAATTTATCTACTAAAATTGAACCATATTCCTTTGAATAAACTGCTACCCATGTTGAGTGGAAAGAATCCACGCAGAAGGATTATTATGCTCTCATCAAGAACGGGGCATGGTTGTTGGTGGATCTTCCATTAAGAACCAAACCAGTTGGCTATAGGTGGGTCTACAAGAACAAGTACAAATCATACAGATCACTTGAAAAGCATAATGTGAGGCTTGTGGTGAAAGGATATGCAAAGAAAGAAGGCATAAAATATGATGAGACATTTCCCCCCACAAAAGAATGGGATACCATTCATGCATTATTGGCTTTGTAGCACATAATAGATGGAAGATTCATCACGTGGATGTGAAGAAAACCTTCTTGAATGGAGACTTCAAGGATAATGTTTGCATTTCTCAACTAGAAGGATTTTCCATGAAAGGTGAAGAACATAAGGTATGCAAGCTCATCAAGTCTTTGTATGGCATAAAGAAATCAACTCATGCATGGTATGAAAAGTTAATTCTGCATATTTTGAAGATCAATTTCAAGCATTTAAATCTTGATGATGAAACGTTTTTGTCAAGAAAGTTCGAAAAATTGTTGTATATCTTATGGTATATGTATATGATCTTTTGATAACATGGAACAATGAAGCATATATATTGCATCAATAAACAAAGAATTGAAGAAGGGTTTTGAGATGATAAATATGGGATATCTTCACTACTACTTGGATATTGAAATAACTCAAAATCCAATGCGTGTATTGATCATCTCCCAAAAAAATTACATTGGAGAATTATTGAACAAATTTGGCATGGCTATTTGTAATCCTCTCTCTACTCCAACAGAACAAAATATAAAGCTAACATCAAAAGAAGGGAATGAATTTGAGGATACAACTAAATATAGACAACTTGTGGGGAGTCTTATCTAACTTACTACTACTACTCCATACATTTCATTTGCAATTGGAATCCTTTCTAGGTTCATACAAAAACCTTGTGAAGTACATTAGTGTTCTGCAAAGAAAGTTCTAAAGTACTTGAAGGGAACTCAAGACTTTGGGTTGAAATAGTCTAAGGTGGATGATTTGAAAACAGTTGGACATACAAATTCATACTTTGATGGGGATAAGGAGAATGGAGTATCTACTTCACGATACCTCACAAGTCTTGGATCAATCACTATCTCTTTGAGATCATGCAAACAATCATGTTCCAATAGATTCCACTACAGAGGCAGAATATGTGGTTGTTGCAGAGGCGAGAAAGAAGATTGTATGGCTTAAGAAGATACTAGAGGATTTGTAGGAGAATAGGTGATTTCTACTCCTATTTTAATTAACAACACTTATGCAATCAAAATGGCCAAGAATCCTAGATTCCATGATCAAACCAAGCACTTCAATACATAGTACCATTTGATTCGACATCTTGTAAAGTCCAAGACCATTTGACTGATACATTGTACCACGAGTGAGAAAATTACACAGATCTTCACCAAAGTAGAGAAAAGTTCAAAAAGTTCAAAAAGATCCTCGAACATACAAAGAACCCTTTGGATAAGGGAGTAATGTTAGATACATAATCTTTGGGATTATAGTAAAATTGTAAAATAGTTGTATATATTAATTTACGAATCTCTAAAAATTAATTTAGGGAAATATTAATTTAGCTTGCACCCATCCATTAATATGTGACGATTAATAATTATAATATGAAGATTCTTAAATATGATCATGTTATTGATTTGACCCTATACCTATGTGTTAGTTGGTAAGTAACAACAACCACATTAATAATATTAATGCATATAGTATACATAGATAAATATATATTTAACACATTTTATTAAAAAATATTATGAATTTGCTAAATATATGTCTATTGGTGTACACTAACATATTAATATTATTAATGTGGTCTTGACAAGTTAACCTATTAAGGATGAGCTATTCTCATAGAACTTACTCTACTACCAAAAGACAATTTCAAGTTATATAGTATCTCGTGAACATATATGAAATTTTAACTAAATTTTAACTAAAAAATCACATTAATATTATTAATGTGGTCTTGGCAAGTTAACCTATTAAAGATGAGCTATACTTACTCTACTACCAAAAGACAATTTCAAGTTATATAGTATCTCGTGAACATATATGAAATTTTAACTAAATTTTAACAAAAAAATCATATGATTATTAATTAATATTACAATTTGATTCTCTATAATTTTATAAAAATAGAAAATAAATACAATATAATAAAAAATAAAATATACATAAAATACAAAATGTTTTGAATTTTAATATAAAATATCGAAATGGAAAACATCCCATAAATTTAACATTGAAAATCTTAAAAAGTCAAAAAAATAAAAGATACATAAAATACAAAATGTTTGGAATTTTAATATAAAATATTGAAATGGAAAACATCCCATAAATTTAACATTGAAAATTTACCGGATTGTTCAATCAGGGATAGATCACGAGGATCTAGAGAAACTCTTACCATAATATAGGGGACACTAACTAAAAAAAGGAAGGAATATTCAATCGGAATCTAGGAGACTCATAAAAGAACGCATATTCAATCGGCGATGACTAGAGAAACACTTCCAAGAGTATACAACTAGAGATACGAATGAAGATTCAACCGAGGATAATCGGGGACGATCATCAGGATCTGTTTCAGAGACTCCATCTGATGGCGAGGGAGTTTAGTTGACACAGTGATCCCTCCTCCTCTACCCGCGATCAAGATCAATCCTCCGATTAAATTTGATGCATCCATGAATACATCTTGCACACTCAACGGTCTTCCCCATCCATGGTCGATCTCATAAACAGGAAATTTGGGAGAATTTATTGTGTGAACAATGTAGCGGGCGCCTAATACGTTTTCAGTATCAACCAGGCCTCTGCTGTTTATCTGATATTCATACCAGTCTATCTCATTATTGATGTGCTCCTCTGTGGTGCAGGAGTTGATGGCTTCTTGGATGAGACGGGCAGCAAAGCGGATATCTTGCTCCAATAGCTCCTTCACAGTAGTCCGGGCATAACCGAAGCTTACGCAGTTCCCAAAATACGTTGGAGGTAAAGGTGGCTTTACCCGGCTTCTACAATCAGCTACTACTTCAATATCAACTTGCTCTTCCTGTGGGACTTCTCGTGCTTTCATTATGCATCTCCAAAACTGTGCGGCGATTGCTATAAATGAAGAGAAAGTTCCGGATCGTTCCTTCAAATTTTTGATCAATTTTTCGCTGAAATGAAAACTTGATGCTTCCAGTTTTATTTCTGGAAGCATGGATTTCTGGATTGTACTAATGTTCTCACTGTTCTCCTCTGAGGCGTCACCGGTGCATTTGATGGGCAGTAAATCATCTCTCGTAACACTGGAAATATACGCTTCCTTACTCAGATCGGTGAGTACTTGTTTAGTCGTCCATGAAATGTTGGGTATCGCGTAATTCTGCTTGTCCCGCTTAAAGACTGTTCTCATGTGGTGAGGTTTTTTCGAAGTAGGAATCCCTCTGCTCTGTTCCGCCCAACACTCCATAAAATGCCAAAAGGACGTTCCGTCTGCAATAACGTGATGAAAACGGACTCCCATGCAAATTCCACCTCCAAGAAAAGCAGTGACCTGCACCAGCGAGATATATCGGTGTTTGACAAATTTGGAGAAAGGTAAATGCCCTACTCCAAACAAATACAAATGGTATTACTGTTAAAATTATTTAATACATTTAGATTTAACATCGCTTTCAGTGACTAATAGATCTTAGGCTAGGTCATACCTGTACTGAAAGAAGCGAAGCTTCATAGCTCTCGTTCTGGATGGGGACAAGTTCTTGGAAGAAATTCTGGTGCTGAAAATCATTATTTTCTAGATCCTGGAAGGGCATATCAATCGATGCTTCCACGAAATCGACTCCCCCATCGTTGCAGTCAACCTCCGGCCGACCGGATTCTCCTCGATTCAAGTCCAACCGACCTGCGAATGGATAGAAGTCCACCAGAACTAACGATAAGCTCCTCTTAAGATTCTCCAGTATCACACAAAACTCCTCCTCCGTAGTTGATACTGTTGGTTTGTAGAAAAGAATAACCCGGATGTTATTTTCGGCTACCGAATCAAGATCAAAGTTGGAGAGGAACATGCGATGCCTCATAGTAGGGATGGCCGGTGCAACAATTGAAACCCTACATACTTTTACTTGTACTTGGTCTCCGGCCATGGTCGTAAACACTAACTGAAAGCCGGCTAATCTCTTGTAGCTTAGCAGGCCAGCATTCAACACCCCTCACCGACGTGCAGTTTCCGATTAACGCCGAGAATTTTATGGACGAGGAGATCTTTATTCCAGGCCCACGTGACTGTTGTAGTACTCTGGCCATCTGAGACCAGAGCACCTCGTTTAGCTGGCAGCCTGGCACCACTTACCCTTCAGAAGTGCCTTTATGTTTGTTCTGCGTTTCTCACGTTCTTTGCGTGCATTTAAGTGTAATCTAAAATTCCGTTGATTTGAAACTCCAACCCTAATTCCATCTACTTTTGCTTTGTCTTGAGAAAGTTGTTGCACAGCTAACAGGCCCCAACGTACCTTCAATACCAGTGTCCTAGACACAGCCACGGCCACGATAAGTGGCGGACATGAGATCCCAGACTCAAATGGAACATTTATGGTTTTTAAATTAAAACTATAAGTCATTGATACATGCAGACTTTTCGTATATGTTATTTCTTTTCCGCATGCGTTATTAGTAGTTGTCACTAAAGCAATTTCTCACCCACCAAGGGAGATTACTATAGTGAAGAAAGTCTAGGGTGGTAATGCATTGCCCGATGCCAATGAGCTACCCATCCAAGTCAAGAATGACATAGGGGCTTTTGCCAACGAGCTACCCAGCCAATTCAAAAATGACATCATTGCAAATAGAAGGGAACTCACTTGCTATCTACTATGCAATTTATAATGGGCAGGTACCAAGCATTACATGGTTTATTTTCCTTGTTTATTGAGGCCCTTTAATATATGTTCAATTTCATTATTATTAGTCCCCACCCTACATGCCAAGCATATATAATAAATACATATTTACATATGGAGGACTCATATATCCAATCTTTATATATTCATATGAAGTATTCATATATCCAAATATTTTTATTTTTATTTTATTGATGTAAACATTTTATGAGATTTAAAAATCCAAAAAAAATAGTTTTCATCATGATATGCATTCAGTTTAGTCATTATGCATTAAATGTATACATGGTAGTGAGATTTAGTATATAATATCATGTAAAATGATTCAACTCACTATTATTTTCTTTAGTTTTGTTTATTATTAAGCTTGTTTTTATATTGTACCTATATTGCTATAGTTAACAGTCTAGTTCAATGTTTATATTAATTAGCCTTTTTTTTTTTATCAATGCTAATTCTAGTTATACAACAATTGAGTGAGAATTACTATATAAAAACACAATTTTGTTATGAAATCAATATTGAAAGATTCAGAGTCTAATTATGGTAAAATAGTGTAGAAATACTTGCACACAACTAAAATCATGAGGAATTGATATAATTTTTTTATGGAAACAATTGATGGGCATATAAATTTGTAATAGAATTGTATTCATCTTCTAAGAATCTTTTTTTCTAAATATTTCATAGGTTTGCATTTAAAGTTTTTGTTTGAATAGTAGTGACATCTAATAAATAAGAATTAATACAATAACAATATCTTACTCATCTCTTCCATTTCTTTATTTTAAGGGTAGATATATGCAAAGTAGTGTTACTCACACAAAAAAATTAAACTATGTATCATAATTAAAAATAAAAAACCATTAAACCATGGTAACTCTTCAACCATTACAACCTACTAACTATACAAAACATTAAATTATACATCATAATAAAAAAAAAAAAAAAAACAGTACATCATTGTACCCAAGTTTTAAATCAAGTTGATTTTGGATTAAAGATAAAAATAAATATTCAATTAATGATACTTAATATTCCTATGTTATGCTTGCTAAAGCATATCTAACATTTGACCTTCCTCTTGGCACAACAATGGTGTGACTATGTTAGAAGAGAGGCTTTATTGTACATCAAATCACTCAACACCTACCTAAGTGGAATGAACAATGTATGGATTCTTAGTGAGAAATTTTCATATTAGTTGATGTTGACTCAACTTTTGTTTATATTTAATCTTTTAAATCCATGATACACATTTCCTCCTCCCTATTAATTAATTGATGTTGATATGATAAAACAAAATGTATACTAATAGATTCTATGAACTAAATACTTAATAAATATGAAACAAGACTTAACTATTATTGTTTTCATTTACAAGAACTATACTCATTCCTCATCGAACTTAAGTTTTTGATGCCAAATCTTACCGTAAAGATTAATTTTGATATAATTAATAATATGTAAAATAGATTTTCATGTTTTAAATTAATAAACATACATGTACAAATAAATTTTCATTGTCTAAATTAATACCGTCACATATACAAATAAATTTTCATGCTTTAAATGATTAAACTAATAAACATGCAGTGAGATGTAAAATAGTTTTTCATGCTTTAAATGCTTAAAATAATGTAAAATAGTTTTTTTTATCTTAAATAATTAATTTTATAAAAATAGTAATGTAATTAATTTTATAAAAACAGTAATATGTAATTTTTTTATATTTTTTTATACATTTTCATCTTCAAAGATAAGAAATAACGATAAATTCTATAAATCTTAAAAAAAAACTCTATTAGAGGGAGCGCAACTACCAACTTCATAGCAAAGGAATATCTCCAATGGGAGCACAACTACCAACTTCATAGCAAAGGAATTCTCCAATGTTATGAGTAGCGCATACAATCTTTCTTCGATGATAATAACCATACAAAAATTTCATAGGTGGAATACTTTGTTAGAGGTGTTTAGTACTCTATGCAATGCTATGTTTTATGAGTAATTGGGATTATATAATTTTGTATTTTATGTCTAATTGGGATTATGTAATGCCCTGTTTTAAGTGTAATTGGGGCTATGCAATGCCATCTTTTTGTGTAATGAGAAGTGTGACTTATTCTTTTATAGAAATTGTATATGCAATATTGTTTTTTAATATTTTTTTCTTGTTGGATTTTTTTTATATCTTATTTTTCAAATCATTTTTCGAGTTTTTCATTATTATTACATTTTAAGAAAAACACCCATAAACTTGACTTACTGAACTCGTAAATGCATAGTTGATATGATATAGTTATGAATTTCTTTGGTCTCACTCACATACACAACCAATAGGACTATAGAATAGTAAATAAAAAAGTGTTTTACAATAAGACCATGGAAATATTTAAATCAAAATCGCTATTCACCTTCTTGTGCTTTTGTGTTATGGTTACTTGGTTATGACCTAGATATATGTTTGGTGTTAGGAAAACTTTTGTGTCACTAATGTAGAATGATCAGTAGAATTTTACCTTTTATGTAGTTTATATGAATCCTCAACCATACATGGATTTGAGTTTTGATTTGGGTATGATTGTATATTTATTTCCTTACGATGATTCATGGTATTGTCATTTCTCTTTTTCCCTTAATTGATTATCATATTGTTCTGTCATATAGCCATGAGAATTAATAATTAATCAAATGACGACTTAGAAACAATAGGATGTGAATGATTGGAATTTTATAAGATGAAATCATGGTGATTGTTTGAAATATGTTTAGTTTAAGTCATAATGAAGGGATTGCTTTGTTGACTTTTCTCCGAAGACATTCCCGCTCAAGAGGGGAAGCAAGGTAACACAATGAACTGATCAAATTGAAATAAATAATGCAAGCTTGATCTAGATTTAATTCCATTGTTATTTTATGTTCACTAGGACTTAAGTAGTGTGAATAAATATAATTTTTTAAAGATAATTAATGTAGCAAAATAATGCAATTATTGCATGTATGTATTTTTGTTTTAAGATGCTTCATTTTATAATATACACACATTATTACTATCATAGGAAACAACATCCCTAAGGATATCCCATTATATCATCTAGAGTGAAAGATCGTGCACCCTTGGTCTCCTAGAGAATTTGCAGATCCATCCTAGGGAGATGGGTATATTTCAATATCTAATTAGTGGCATTTATAAGGAGGACGAAGTCTAGTTTGGAGTTATAATATGTCAAGTGAAGACTTCCAATACCCAAACCACCTACCATTCGGGAAAAATTCGGTGAGCTACCAAAAGAATTTAGGACATCCTCACTACTAATTTGAATTGAATACAAGTGACCCAGTAGACATGAATTTCGTCTCCACATATGTATGCTCGACCTAGAATAAGGATATGAATAAATTTGTATTCATAATATAACCTTGAAAGATACTGATAGAAAGTATCACACATTAAGAAAGTACAAGAAACTTATAATTAGTTTAAGTGGATGATAGAACCCTTTGATATACTCCTTATAGAATTTCGGTACTCATAGTCAAAGTAAGAAAATAATAGAATTATGTTCACGTGCACTAACGAGTGTGGGATAAGAATCAAAATCTATATTATGCATTTCCCTTATGCATGATATTCTAGACTTAGGATCCTAAATATGGACATTAAAAAGAGACCATCACGTATGAAGTACTAAATCTCTACTTTAAGGAATCTCTTCTTGCAACCAGAAATCTAGAGCATATTAATCAAGATGAAGAGTATACTGAGATAAAAAAATAAGAGAGAAGCTCAACATGTCAGACAAATTCATAAGAAGAAGAAGGTGAAGTAGATCTTAAAGAAGAACTAGTAAGCGCCTTAAGTAAAGTAAAAGAAGAAATGAAGGAAAACAAATCCCTCAATGAAGAATTGATCAAGCTAAAGGAAGGTCCTGAAGAAGTCTAGCAGATTATCATAAATCTAAAGGTTCAACTGGAAGAAGCCAAAGTGATTGAAGAAACTCTCAAAAATCAGTTGGAAGAAAAGAAGAAGATAAATGAGTGTTTGGAAGCTGAAATAGTATCACAAAGAAAGGAAGAAAAGAATACAGAAGATATTTTGACAAATAATCTTAAGGAAATATCATATAACTTAAATAAGCTTGGAATATAGTTTAGTCAACAAGAAAGAACACTTGAAGAATAAATCATCTCCTTGAAAAAACAACTTGAAGAAGAAAAGAGAATGGAAGAAGTAATGAAGATACAAATGATGAATAAAGAAGAATATTGTGAGAATCTTGAAGAAGAAGTCATCTCATTAAGGGTTGAATTTGAAAATATCAACAAGAACTTGAAGAGCTCTCATGTACTAGACAATATTATCAGTTGTCAAAGCTCACCATTCAATAAAACAGGTCTTGGAGACACTGGTTAGGCCTCATGCAAGGAAGATGCAAATACAATCCCAAGAAAAATGTCGAAGAGAGAGAAAGCTCCACACATCCAGTAAAGGAAGTTGAAGAAAAGTGTTACAGGTTTTTGGAAAGGAAGAATGAAGAGAAGGCTAAGATTTATGCATATATTCTCAAATGAAGGGATGATGATCAACTAGATTCAAAGAGGAATGAATCCCCTCACTACTACATATGGGCTGATTTTTCCACAAAACTTTTCCATGTTTCTTACATTCGTCGAAAAATATGTAGTAAGTTAAGCATTTTTTTCATTTTTTCAATAAATTGGTCGCGATTATCATTGCTATTGCGACGAAAGATCATTTCTATAGTGATGACTGTTGACTATCTCAGCGGACCTGCTAACACACGTGGCTTGCAACGGCTAGTTTACTTTTTGCGTGTCAACTAATGCATTTCCGTCACTATATCGACGATAATCAATCTATATATACCTGACTTTAAGAGACTTTAAGAGACTTTTCGACACATTTTCTATAGTTGCGACATTGTTTATGGATTTTTTTTAGCTGTTTATTTTTTCCGTCACCCACCAATTGAACAAATCTAATTCTCGATTTACATAGCTCGGATTTTGAACTTACAAGGTTAATATGTTTATTTATTTATTTATTTACATATACTCATTTAACTTGTAAAATTTTGTTCAAATGAAATTTCATGTAGCTTGTTTTTTCCTTGATAATATATATGCGCATTACCATATTTCAAAATTGTTATGTCATTGGTTTTTGGATCTAGCTAGTATATTCTATGGAAATTCATGTGAAATTTCAAGAAAAATATTTTCCGAAGAAGTATTTTAAGAAGATGGAAATTCCTCCATCAATAAGACAATTCAAACATTAAAAACGGATGTCATTATCAATCTAGATCAATTTGAGCCTACAATTCCTTATGTAAATTTAATCTTTATTACAAAACCACCAACTCATAACAAATTTACCGGTTGGACTAATGTTTGAAATAGAAAGTGGAAAAAAATCCTCTCAGGTCTAATCATATCCCTTAGCGACCTTGTTAGCTCTCTAACTTTTGTGTTTCTATGATGTTGTGCCAATCTAATTTATTTCATATTTTTAGTCTAGTATTTGGTTAGGTTAGTCATATAACATTGTATTCTTATGTGATGTTAATTCTCTCAATTTTTTATAATCATGCACAATTCTAGATTTAGTGATTAACTCTAGTTTGTAGTTGATGTAACTTTTTTATACACGATTAATAAGGAGTAGCTAAAATATAAAAATTTCATGATGAAATCTACTAGTCAGACAATGAAAAATGAGAACATGCCAAAGTGTCTTAGAAAATAAAATCATGACCACTATAAGTAGCATAAAATTTTGACCATTGTAAGTAGTTGCAAATCAACATGTCATAATTTAAACCAACCAAACCCAATTGTGGATGACAAGTGGATGACATTCTTTTTTTAGTGGTGAATTCCAAAGATTGACATTTTCTCTACAAAACAACTTAGAGGCCAGTGTATGGTGTCGAGTGATTTAAGTTTGAGAAATTTTGACCACTTTCGTTAAATGGCGTGTAATTATTTTCCATGGTGATTCAATACACACTACTCTAAAGTACAAATTGAATCATATCAATCTTAATAGTTAATTGATAATAAAAAATAAAAAAACATGTCAAAATCTCTTAGAAAAAATAATTGTGAGAATTGTAGGTCACTGTAAATAAACATATCATAATCGAAAGGAGTAGCTAAAATATTATGAAGGAGTATCTAAAATATAAGAAATTTACAACTTATTGTTTGGTATGGTGTAGGTAAGACAATTACTTGTCAATATAAGGATTTGTCACTAGGAATGAAAATGATAGGAAGCTTGATCAGTTTAGAGCAACATTAGAGGCGAGGGGAGATGGAAAATGTTATTGACCTTGCTATAATTGAAGGGGCTTGCAAAGAAGAAGACTTGTAATAACAAAAATTGAAATACATTGTAGGGAGAAGGGGGTTATGAATATCGTCCCTTGGTAAGAGGTTATTCAATATTTAATGTATTCTCTGTAATAGTCATCATGTCATGAATTTTAGTAATATTTCTTATCAGTTTTTTTATATTTTCCATACACACTAACTTTACTACGTTGTTTTTAAATATATAGATGATGCCCCCAAAATGTCAATCTCCAGAGAGTTATTTTCCAAGTACTAGCAAAAATACTCCTTTATAGGGTGATGAACTTCGAGATCAAAATATTGAAGCTATTGATTAAGTTATTAATGATGATGTGGATGGAGATAACGTTAGTGATACAAATCAGGAAGATGTGATACATAGATTGATCCAAGACACATTTGCTCCAATGGATGAAGACAATGAGGATGATAGTCATGATGTTGATCCTCTACTCGAGAAGTCACGTCAACCTCTTTATGAAGGCTCAACAACAAATCTTCTATCTTCTATATTGTTGTTGGAGAAGTTGAAGGTTTTGAATGGTTTATCAAACACATGCCTCACACAGATACTAAGGTATTTAATTTGTTAATTATTTATGCCTGCATGTTCACAAATACTTAAAAGGTTCAATTTTTTCGTATATTGCTATTGTTTTCTAATTTGTAAAGTATGGATGCGATATTGATGATTAATATTTTTTACATTGACTTACTGTTTTGAATTTTGTAGATTGTTAGGTGAATTTCTATTACCGACGTCAAATATTTTTCCACGCACATATCGAGAAATATCCGTGACTATGAAATAAATTGGAATGGAGTATCAAGCTATTGATGCATGTCCTAATGATCATATCATATACTATGGACAATATGCATTAGAAAGTGAATTCCCACAATGTCAAATAAGTAGATATTGAACCGATAAAGCATCAAAGAAGGTGCCTCGCAAATTTCTTCATTATATTATGATAATTCCACATTTCCAGCGGTTGTTCAGGTGCCAAAGTATAACACAGTTTATGGATTTCCATGCAAAGAATAGAAGTCGAGATGATGTTCTTTGAATGCTTCAAGATGGTTCTGCATTGAAGTACATCGAAGAAAAGTGGCCAATTTTTAAAGAAGAACCTCGTAATGTTAGACTTTCATTGGAAGTTGATGGTTTCAATCCATTTGGAGAGCTTTGTTCTACATACTCAATGTGGCCTATTTTTGTTATAAACAATAACCTTCCTCCTTGGATGTCGATCAAGAGAGAGCACACAATGTTGGCAATGATTGTTCCAGGTATTTAATTACCTTTTATTTTCTTTAAAGTATGACAAAATATTTCATTTCTTTGTTTCATGCATGGTAATTATGTCTTTTATATATAACAACATATAGATAAGTATAATTAATCATGTATGTTGAACCAATTAGGTAAATACCAGGTTAAAGATATGAACGTATATATTGAGTCTCTTATCGATGAGTTGTTGAAGTTATGGGTTGGTGTCACTGTGTATGACATCTCTAGACCAATAGGGAAAAAACGATTTCAATTCCTTGGAATACTATCATGGACAATTCATGATGCTCCTGGGTTAACAAATTTTTTTGGTATATTGTTACTTTCTTTTGTGATTTAATATTATATATATTTATTGAAAATATAATGCATTATTTTAAATTGTAACTCTAATTCACTACATTAATTCATATATCTTGTAGGTATTCAAACAAAGGGTAAATTTCCATGCCCAATTTGTGGTCTTAGGATAAAATATCATCATTCAAGGAGTTTAGGAAAGGAAGTGTTTGATGATTATAAACACTTTCTGCCTAAGAACCATAGTTATCGAACTACAAACAAACAAAAATTCAATGGTAAAGAAGAGAATGGAAAAAAACCATGAAGAATGACACCCCACCTATGGAAGTTGGAATATATTAGAAATAGTCAAGGTATGCAAATTATTTATGTATGATATATTATATAAATATTTGTTTTTTTTTAATGAATTATGTTCAGTGTGGTATGTAGCTATATTGATTAATTAGTGTTAATTTCATTTTGTTGAAGTTTCATGAATGTCGTTAAGGCACGAATGGGATTCCACGAGGAATGAAAAGTTACCCAATGCAATTCAACAGTTTTCCATACTACAAGCACCTACAAATAGTTCATCTATTTGATACAATGCATATCAGGAAGAACATAACATAATTGTTATGGTGAATATTAGATGGAGGGACCGACAAAGAGAGAATTGGAAAGATTTGTAGTGACATCCAGGAAGCTAATCATGCATTGCAAAGTGTTATTATTAATTCTAATGGTGATGGTTGTGAACATAATACTATTCTTCCTTGGTTATTGGTGGAGAAATAGAGCAATATTGTAAAAGAGGTCATTCGAAAAATTAGGTTTCCAACGGGTTTTTCGTCGAATATACAAAATATCTTAATGAAAAAAGGTGATTTTGGTGGGGTTAAAACACATGAATGACATACATTCATTAAGGTAATTAGTAGGTTATAATATATTTCCTTATTGGTATGCATTTTTTGGAAACAAATAATAATTATTTGTTTTTTGTTACAGTATGTTCTACCTTTATGTCTCCCAGACGACTTTGACAACAACATAAAAAAAATTATTTATGTACTTGGAAAATACATGAGGTAAGTAATGTTTTATATGGAAAATGTACTTCTTATGTGATTTGTAGTGGAACTTATTGATATATTATGTTCTATCTACAAATTTATGTATGCCTTGATATTATTTTATTGCATAATTTGTAGGTGACTTTCATCAAAAGAAATCCATAAAGAAGATATAAGGTATTGGAAGAGAGAAATTCCCCGACTAATGTGTCAAATGCAACAATATATACCTCCATGTAACGTTCCTCCTTGTTATGAAGACAACCTCTTATAACAAGTGCAATTTTTTTTTTTTTTTTTTNTTGTAGGTGACTTTCATCAAAAGAAATCCATAAAGAAGATATAAGGTATTGGAAGAGAGAAATTCCCCGACTAATGTGTCAAATGCAACAATATATACCTCCATGTAACGTTCCTCCTTGTTATGAAGACAACCTCTTATAACAAGTGCAATTTTTTTTTTTTTTTTTGTGTGTGTGTACAAGGGTAACAAGACATTATACTCTGCACCGTCGCATGACGACGAATCATGACACATACAACTGCAATATCAACATAAAGATCTAAGACGCACAACAACATCTGCCAGTAATGAACAACAATCAACAGACAATAAAAAAACTGACTACCCATCCGTCCTACCCTGCAATCGTTAGGACCTCCAAGACACATAAGCAACGCTCAAGCCCAGGTTCCCATCGATTTTAACCATTTAAGGTCTCAGGGCTGGTGACTGTTCTGAGGAACATGGAGGTGTCTACATCCCTCCCGACGCAAGCAGACCAATGCCTACTAAGATAATGACAAGACAAATCATCAATATCACAATTAACAAAGTTATCTCATTAAGGCAACTTTCAAGGGTGAATTCTTGTTAACTCATTAGATTACTCACTACTCTTACCGTATTGCATTGGAAGCGTATTTTTAATCAATCACAAGATATCGACAGTTAATATAACAAGTAAGGCATTTATTATGACGAGGCACATGTCTGTCATACCTATCACTGTGCCCAAAAATAATATGATATGACTAATCAATCCACTACGCAAATATAATTTAGCAAGAGAATCATATATGAAGATAAACAAGAAACACGAGAGTATGCTACCACCTATGAATTGATATAATCTATTCTAATCATGATTTGTACTTGTAAATCTATTCTAATAAATCACCGACGGACTACAATATGACTACAATACATGGCAATTATGATTAGAATAATCATAATAATCGTGTAAATACATGACAATTTGATTAGAATACATGGCAATTATGATTAGAATGTAAATCTTGGCAATGTAAATGATTAGAATACATGGGAATACATGGCAATTATGATTAGAATGTAAATCTTGTAAATCATGATTAGAATAATCTATTCTAATCATTTTTCTCAAGGCAATTATGAATAAAACACCGACGGACTACAATACTCCCATATTAACCTAAAACCATATTAACCATATTAACCTAAAACCGAGTAACATTTCATTTATAACCATATTAATAATGATAATAACCAGTTAAATTGATAATGATCGTTCAAGCTTCAGGTTCCAGAACTGTAATTGATTATACTGCGACCAACACGAGGTCAATTCAAGATTTAAATATAATGTTTGCAGTGAACCCATAATCGTAGTTTCCAGCAAGCAATCTAATGTGCAGAAATTGGGCGAATTCCAAAATTTCATTGATAACCATATTTCATTGATAACCACAGTAATACATAAACACCACAGTCATATCTGATAACCCAATTCATTGCTAACCACAGTAATACATAAACGCCACTGTGAAATTAAACTCCCATAGAAGGTAAATACACCCAAAAGAAAGGTAAAAACGCCCTTACCCAAGTAGTGAAATAATGCAGAGAAATCTGGGGAAAGATTTGCCAAAAACAAAGAGAATTATGGGGAACGATTTGCAAAAATGAATTAACAGAACGAAAGCCCGAACGAATCAACTTGCCAGAGCGAATTAAAGTTGCCAAAACGAATTAAATTTGCTGGAGCGAATTAAATTGCCAGAACGATTTAACAGAATGAAATTACATAAGCATTCAAAAGGCGCCATCTTTCATCAGAGTCAACCAAAAGAAACTCAAAAGGCGCCATATTTCATCAGAGTCAACATAAATAAACTCAAAAGGCGCCATCTTAATGGTTCTCTGGTAACTGTTGTTGTAAGCGAACTCTACTAGTGGCAAGAATTTCTCCCAACGCTTTTGTTGGTCCATCACATACATGCGCAACATGTCTTCTAAGGTTTGGTTCATTCGTTCGGTCTGTCCGTCAGTCTTTGGGTGATACACAGTACTAAAGTTAAGTTGGGTTCCCAAGGCCTCTTGGAAACTCGTCCAGTAAACTCTGATCCTCGATCAGATATAATCCTCTTAGGCACGCCATGCAGCCTCACAATCTCACTGATGAAAACTCTAGCTATGTCAAGTGCCTGATACATTGTATGCATAGGAATAAAGTGAGCACTCTTCGTCATAGTGTCTACTACTACAAAAATCGAGTCATGTCTCCTGGCCATCAGTGGAAATCCAACAATAAAATCCATCAAAATAACCTCCCATTTCGATTCCGGAATGGCATGTGGTTGAAGTAATCCTGATGGGTGTCTATGTTCAGCCTTTACCTGCTGGCACTCCAGACATCTGGCCACATA
Source organism: Picea mariana (assembly GCA_032191745.1). Lineage (NCBI taxonomy): Eukaryota > Viridiplantae > Streptophyta > Pinopsida > Pinales > Pinaceae > Picea > Picea mariana. Next base: position 263,300 of record JASDQU010737056.1, on the reverse strand, counting down.
GTTGACTATGTCGGCCTTCATTCCCTTCCAGAAGAATAAGTGTTTAAGGTCTGCCCTCATCTTCATGACTCCTGGGTGAGCCATGTAAACTTCTCTATGAGCCTCGCTCAGAATCAACATCCTCAACTTGTCATTTGGTGGTACGTAAATCCGACTTCTAAACCTCAATAACCCATCTCTATCAAATGAAAATCCCTCATATCGTTGTACCTTCACATGGTTTCCCCTGTTTAGTAGAGAATAAACTATTCTTGAAACCAAGAGGAGCTCTGCGCGACTACGCCTAATCATGTACTACTTGACCCCATTAAGACGTGACTGCGCCTAATCATGTACTACTTGACCCCGCTTATAATATAGTGTGGATTTAAATTTGGTAGATGAGAATTCTTAGAACCTCATGAAATGCTTGGAACCAAGGTATGGACTGAATTAGACGACCTCTAGTAGGAGAAATCAAAGAAGTTTAATATAACAACGTATGCACCTTGTCACCCCTGGTGCTCTGTGTAGATTCTCCTAGAGGACCTCGTAGGCCTTTCCGTCTCCACTCTATTGATAGTAAGTGGCTTAGGATTAGAGTCAGAACACTTGAGCACACACTCTCAAGTGGCTTTGTGTTGTGTATTGAATAATTTGACAATGAAGTATGGCTTGTGGACTTATTTGGTAGATAGTAAGTGGCACCAAATTAACAAAGGAATCTATAAAAAGTGGCTTTGTGTTGTGTATTGAATAATTGGACAATGAAGTATGGCTTCAAAGAAGGAGAAATCAAAGAATTTTAATATAACAATGTATGTACCTTGTCACCCTTGCTGCTCTGTGTAGATTCTCCTAGAGGACCTCATAGGCCTTTATTTCTCCACTCTATTGATATCCTATATACCTATACAAAAAACCACAAGCATAAGAGGGAAATATTTCATCGAAGGCCTTAATATGTCCGAGGTAAGTTTCAGAGGCTTGCAAAGAGTTATATAGGTTGAAATAGGGTTGCAATGTAATAGTCCAGATCTGCAAAATGTAAACCAATGTTTAGTTGATTCATTCCTTCTAAATTTGTTGGTGTCATACAACGTAGTCCTAGATTTGAAGGCAAACCAAGTTTCATTCTCTCCTTGAGGGAGTCTAATAGGAATCCAACCTTCATTGTCTCCAAAATTTATCCCTTTCTTTTTCATCAGTGGCCACATGGATGTTTGCTAATCCCACCATGCAACCACCCAAATTCAGCTTAATCCAACCTAATCTCTATGTGGGGTGTGTTTACCATCCATAACAATAGTAGATAGCTATGAAGAAATGAGGATCACTACACCTCCCCTTCCTTCATCATGGGTATAAGTTAATAGGGTTGTAGACATAGAGGTGTAGTTTAAAACTATTAAAAAGGAATCCAAATGCCCCTAACATTTTACAAATTGATTATATCAATGAAGGGGGCTTAATCTCTCATCCTATCTTCTTTTCTTAGCTTTCAATGTTTTTCTTTCACTTCTTACTCTGGGTTCTCTCTATTATCTAGAACTTGTAATCTTCCTTCTCTTATTGCTTTGTTTCCTTTTATTATGGGTCTATAACTGGAATAAGAAGGTATGATGATGTTAATATATGTTGGTGTTAATAAGGGATTCTCATCTTATTAAGGGTTTGTCAACACTTACACAATGAAAATTTAATCTGACAGTGTGCATACATACATTTTCAATTTTGATTTAAAAGGTATATGAAACTGTGATAAAATTAAACATATGTAGAGCCTAGCATTTCCATAAAAGTGGATGGAACACTTTCCCAACAAAGTGAGTTTAGTAGGAAGGGAGTTTAGGTGATAGTGAGTTCAAGTATCACTTCATGAAACATATTCCCCAACATGACTCTGATGAAATTTGGAGTTGTAGAGGCATTTCATCAACCTATGTGGCCACCTATTCTTTGACATTCATCACATATGGTAATGTATTCTCTAGCATCCTTATGAAAAAATCGTCTTGAAAAAGTTAATGGGGCCAACGTTGAAATTTTCTCAAACTTTTCCTGTTGTCATTGAAATTTGAGATGGTTGAACTAGATATATTCCATAAATATTTATCGAGGTTAGGTCATGAAAAGGGGTCAAACAATACATGGTCGTGTGAGAACTAAGAAGGAAAAGGTGACCAAAGAAAAGACCAATTAGATATAGTCACATGCCCAGTCTTGATCACTAGAATAAGTGTTGATTCTTTTCGACCCCACAAAGTGACCAGTTAATGGGGCCAACGTTGAAATTTTGTTAAACATTTCTTGTATTCATTGAAATTTGACATGGTTGCACTAGATGCATGACTTGACGATATGGGAGGGTTTCAAGACTCAAATATTACTCATATTATACCCACATAAGATAATGGTTTGTAACTGGGTGGCCAATAATGTGAATATGGTCAATAGCTTAGATGAGAGAAAAAATCAAAGATAACATCAAATAATTGACGAAGCTTATGCAATGTTTTGAGTACTTTTCTATCGAGTATTAGTGTGTTTTGACAAACTTGTGATATAGTCCATAAATGTTTATCGAGGTTAGGTCATGAAAATGGGTCAAAGAAGACATGGTCGTGTGATAACTGAGAAGGAAAAGGTGACCAAAGAGAAGACCAATTAGATATAGGCACATGACCAGTGTTGATTACTAGAATAAGTGTTGAGTCTCTTCGACGCCGCAAAGTGACCAGTTAATGGGGCCAATGTTGAATTTTTCTCAAACTTTTCTTGTAGTCATTGAAATTTGGCATGGTTGCACTAGATGCATGCCTTGATGGTATGGGAGGGTTTCAAGACTCAAAGATTCATATTGTACCCACATAAGTGAACGTTTTGTAACTGGGTGGAAAATAAGTGGAATATGGTAAATAACTAATCATTCAATATTTAATTTGTGTTCACAATAGAGAAACAATAGTTTTAAGGAATTTGATTGTTTAGGAAGTAGATCATGAGATTCTTGCAAGGAAATATATTTCTTCTTGCAAATTTCCTACAATTTCTACAAAATTAGTTCTTCATATTCATCTTTGTGGTTTTTGTAGATACCATATTATTATTGTAATAAATTGTAGAATGAATCTAGACCACTTAAAAGACTATGTCATTTCTAATAAGGATCTTCATTGTTTGAATGTAAATTGTTACCAAACCATTCCTTAACACAACCATTGCTTGTGGTGTATAAGTGAGTATTCTGTTTTTAGATTTTTAGGAATAAATCATCTAAGCCTAATAAAAAAAATCAAGAACTTCTATTCTAATTCTTGATGAATAAACCATTCATTCAATAGTTATGTTATATAATTATTCATTGTCCTACTTTTAAATCAAGATTCCATCTACATTTTAGGTCTTGGATTTTCCATGTGAATGCAACACATATAAACTTATAATATGATGAACATGAATATATTCCATGCACATAATTGTTTGCAGTGATCATGACAATTCATCAACAAAGAAGGAAGAAATTAGTGGCATTAGTTTTTCCATGACATTGCTATGAGGATGATCCCTACTCCACAAAGAAATATATACCTTCTATGGATTTTGAAATTGTTGATGTTTATGACATTTATATATGTTGGAAAAAGATCCAATGGTGGTTACTCATTATATAATAGGCATGTTTCACATTAATAATTACCTATATAAACAAATTTTCGGACCTAGACCTTGCTTGAGTAAGCTTTGGGACCAAGACCTTGTCCACCTAAGCAAAGTAAATTTAGTTTATCATTTTTTCTCTCTAGGATAAATTATTGCAATAGTGTCAATGTTCACTAGAATTGATCATTGCAACAATGTCTTTGTTGTTATATAGGATCAAGCATTGGAATAATGTCTTCTTTTGTTTTCTAGGATATATTATTTCAATAATTTCATCGTTGATGGTTTGGATAAATCTCCTAAGAACAAAATATTAGACGATAACTAACTTAGTTATTATCTATCACAATAGTGTTCTTATTGTTAACCAACCTAGATTCATCTTTATATCCTAGGATTTATCAAGTGTTAAGAGGGATAAAATCCCTTGACATACAAAACTTTACCCAGGTTTTTTCACTCTAAAAGAGGTTTTCATATCAAATTATTTGATCCCTCTCAATGATTGATAGATTCTAGGTTAATATGCATCTAGGCTAGTTTATAATATGAATCAGGCCCAACTTCACACATTTTTTTTTAACTATTATATTTGATCGATTTACATTGAATTCAGCATTATGTTACATTATACATCTCCTCCATATTTAATTGGAAAAGGTGTCTCTATGAAAAAATAAGTTCAAATACATGTATATTTATAATTATAGCTAGAATGGATAATTGCTATGCTCTGGGTTGTCAATGGGGCCTTGCTAGATCGATGAAATTTGGGCATTTTAATTGTCTCCACTAGGATTCAATTACCTTAAGTGTATCATTTTCCCATTTTGTACTAGCACACCTCTAAGGGGAATGTTTGAATAAGTAATTGCATAATGGTTGTTAATTCACAAAAATTTCATACCCCATTAAGTGTGACATGGTCTTCCACCTCTTCATAGGAGATAGATTCAAAATTAGGCGGGATATTTTATGGCAAGAAAATAATGAAAAGGAGAATCTAATCAAGAATATACATCGTTTCCATATCATGTAAATATACATTTCTCCATTTAGTCGATGGGAGTGAGACCCGATCAAACCAGTCCGAGAAAACTTTATTTCTTTCAAGTGTGAGGAGACTAGGGCACACTGTGACTCGTGAGTTGGAAGGAACACTAGAGAAGGAAGGAGATAGAGAAGGAAGGGAATTGGGAGATATATATTTCTCCATTTTATCGATGTGAGTGAGAGCCAATCAAACTAGTCCGAGGAAACTTCATTTCTTTCAAATGCGAGGAGACTAGGGCATGTTGCGACTCGTGAGTTGGAGGGAACGCTCGAGAAGGAAGGAGATAGATAAGGAAGGGAATTGGGAGAGAGAGAGCTCGTGGAGGGCATTGGCTAGAAGAGAGAGCTCGAGGGCAGGGTTAGGAACGAGACACAACTCATGGAGGGCACCGAGAGAGAGAGCTTGAGGGAAAGGAGACACAGTACAATGGTGAGTTGCTGAATTTCCAATATTTGCATATGAAAATCCCTAAAAATGTTGACATGTAATTTTAGGAAATACAAATTCTAGTGGATCCATATGTGCACAAAAAATCCCCTCATGGGGTTCCTATAAAACTTGATTCTATAACTGGTATTTTCAACTAAATTTTATGTATTATGGATCCTATAACAAAAATGCATGATATATTTGCAATGTAGCTTTTCCTTTGAATTTTCACTTAGGTTATATAGTATGTTAAATGTTAAACCATGTGTTATGAACATTGCATTAGGTTATCATGTAGATATCTACCAATGAATTAAACCATTCAACTAGATTAGGCTTAGTTTCCCTCTACATTTCTAGATACCCGAGAGTGACCATCATGCAAACACATATTCACAAAGAAAACCCAATTATAAAATGTCAAGCACCATAGTTGGTAGATCATTGTTTTCATATTTTATTTTTACAGGCTATTGTTGTGCGTAGTGGAGAGTGGGTGAGAAGATATTTCTTGACCCTTACTTTAAATGTAATGTCCACTTTATGTAACAACAAAAAACAATATGTTGAGTTTTCAAATATAAGAACACTAGATGATCCTATAGAAAAGATACACATTAAAATTATGTTTGAAGTCCTTCCTCATCCTCTACAACTAACCGAACACCTCTCCCAAGTCCAATTCCCATTAGCCAACATGTTCCTCTCCTTGAAAATATTCTCATAAGAGATAAAAGGAAAACATGTCTAAAAACCCCATACCTCATTAAATAGTGGTTGTAAAGTAAAATTCCTTAAAATAAATTCTTCCCCATCCATTTTATTACCAGTAGAGAGTCTCCAGAGACCTGTAAGTGGAATACTCCATGTTCCAAATCCAAATTCAATACAAGTTTTAAAGAGATGAGTTCTGAGAAGTTATTGGAACCATTTCCCATTCCAAATTTAAAATTTATACAATGAGATTTTGATAGGTGAATTACCCCTCATGTTCCTCCCCCTCCATCAAAGAAATCTCAAGGCATACTCTTGCCAATATGTTTTTCCACTATTTGTCTTGGGATCTCAATTTCCTTGCTTTGAGTGAAGGAGATGATGATATTTAAACCTTGAATGGCATATTGAAAAGGAAGAGTATCCCTATCCTAATAAATATTTGCATTCCTATCCAACCATATTCCCCAAGTTATAATTAAAGGGAGAGGTATTGAGTTATTTGTGGCATCATTTCCGCACCAATTCTTGAGGCCCTCCTTAATGGAATCCCTTGACCAAAAATTTCTCAAACCAGTGATACCCTCAACTTCTAGACAAAGATATTTAGCAAAGGATCAATACATAATTAAATGGTATTTTTTTTCCTCACTTTCCTTGCATAAGACACACCATCCAAGACCAAATGTGTTCCTTTTCTTAAGGATATCCCAAGGGAGTACTTTTTTTTACAGGGAAAATCAACAACCAGTTGGGCACGTACTCATGTGACACTTGGTCATGTTATCCAACTACTAACACTATAACCCCATGCATGCATACTTGGCCCCTCACGCAACACACAAGGCTAGTTGAGGGTTTCGAACTAGTGACTTCACATAACAATGCTCCTTAACGATACACTCCATCACCAATTTTTCTACACCCCAGGGGATCCTAGGTGAGTAATTTATTATTTAGTAAATCCCACATAAAAAATTTTGACCTAGATAGGAATTTCAACCACCATACCTTTTTCCAACACCATTGTGAAGGAGATTCATTCCCTCATGAAACCAAGGCCCTATAGCCTTCTCTAGGATCATAATCCCTTATTGGATTCAAAGACCAGACCAATGTATCTTCCTTGTCCTTGATCCTTACACAACTTGATTTGAGACTTCCAACATATCTATCCCAAGTATCAACATCTTCGTCCTAGAAACTAGGTCCCTCCGGGTAAGCCAACCTTGGTGAAAAATAATATTTTTATTCAAGTTAACTCTCCAAGACAAATTATAAAAGCCCTGAGACCCTAAAAACATTATGATATGATGTGGAAGCATGTAATTGTCACCACTACCTATCCATGGGTCCATCCCTAGCTGTATCTTTGTTCTTCTACCAATACACCATACAAACTAGTTTCCAACCGAGGGGAAGGCTAAAATCATTGCTTTCTAGATGATGGATACATTGATTAAATTCTTGATAGAATTCCTTATCCAACCCTCCATTGGATATGGAGAAATTTGTTTTTATCTTACTACCTGAGCCCATAAATACTTGTTTTATATCAACCTCCACACACCTTTTACAGTCAAATCCTTCGAGAATAGAAATATATTATGTAAGCCCCAAATCCCTTATGATCTTGGCATTGCTAACTTCTTCTAGTTGACCAGAGGAATACCTTTCCTTTCTTTACAACTTTACCATATAAATATGTAGCATAATATTTTGATACCCTCAATAACTCCTTATGAATCCATGCTAATAAAATTCAATATACTGGAATATCCCTAGAACAACTTTAACCAACACCAAACTGCCTCCTCTTAACAACCACTAATAACACCATACATTTAACTTTTTTTCCACCTTTGGGATCATCCATTTCCAATATATTTTCTGATAATCACTTGGCTTAACATAAAAACCCAAGTACTTCATATCTCTCTCCACTTTAGTAGGTTTAAAAAGAAACATAAATCACTTTCTTCATCATATATATAATAGAAGAATATAGTGGAATTATCTAGATTTATATTTATACATGTAGCCACACAAAATAAGTCTATGATTTCTTTGAGCCTATTAGCATCTTGTATATAGGATTGATATATTAGCAATTGTAGCTTTTGTTATATGCTTGTTTCTCATGCACCATTGTTAATGTACCTATATTGAATAGTGAAAGCATATATTGTTCCATATAAGAGTTTGTCCTTTCCTTCAAGTTGTATTGGCACTTATACTTGTTGCAAGAACACTTTTACGTTTTCATATAACTTCTATATTTCCTTTTCATTGAACCTTGTCACTTGATCCATATCTAGATGAGGCCTTATCACCCTTGGGATACAATTCATTAATTCTAAAGTGTCTATCTTGTTGAGTATCCTCCAACCATTCATTAATTATAAAGCATCTATCTTATTGAGTATCCACTAAGCCCTTTTAGTGTTATTAAGAAAAGTGTCATCCACTAAGCTGTTTTAGTATCATAGACCCTAAATATCCTTGCTAAGGCTTCATTTCCTTCATCACCCTCTCTACATAAATTCCCAAGCCTAATCTTGGGACTTTAATGCCTCTTTATATCCTAACAAATTTCATATACCTCTCATTCACTTGATTATACAAAGGTGTATGAAAATGAGAGGTACAAATGGATGTCATAAGAAGAGTGAAGACCCTCAAGTTATGAAGAAGCTAATTTCATAAAATATACCTTATTATAACAAGTCAATTAGGTAAGTATTGAACAATGTGTCAAAAATTAGGAAAGCCTTGTTGAACTCTTAAAGTTCTTCAAGAGCATGTTTTGACATATCCATTGTCTGAAAGAAAATAAGAAGTAAATGAAGGTATAATACAAGTTATTATAAGGCTAAGTATGGAATTGATTTTGGATTCAAGAATGTCATATATTGTAAGATTTTTCATTTAACCTTTCTTAGAAGAGGAAGTTCAATGATTAGGTGCCCTTGAGGGTCACCAAGAACCTTTTTCATCTTAAATACTTGCATGGTTTTCACAAATCTTACAATCTAGGCCATTCTATAAAAGAGAAGACTCACACCCCAAAGCATACCAAGATAACAATAATGGGATTCCACGTATGATATGAATCAAGTAAACAAGGACCCCAATAATTTTCTTACATACAATAGAATAAAGTATATTCTCCAAGCAAAACATGGGTTCCCTGAATATTTTCTTGCTAACTTATCTTCTCATTTTTTCGAGTGTTGGTACCACAAACTTATATTCACACAATAACTTATCTTTTTGTTTTAATGAGAGTAGGTACCACCAAATAGGTATCTATCAGATCTATATTCCTCAAGTGATGATCAAGATATACTCAGAGAGGTTGAAAGTGAGACGTGTTGTACTAGATCTACTGATTCTAGATCAACTAGATCTGAAAAGGTAAGGAAAAGATTTTGTATACGCATGCAATTTCTTATTGCCAACAAACGATCATGTAATTATGATGCTAAGAGAATAGGTGACATTGAGTTTCCCTTGAGGTATATACATCTAATGCAACGATGGGCACCTAAGGAGCTACCTGAAGTGGACACGGATTTCTTCATCAGTGGGAGAATGTATCTCATTGCTCCTTCGTCCTTACATGGATTGGTCTTATTTTCCATGGATGGCATAACGGTCGGCTATGGAATTGTAACTGAATTGATGGAGTATGTCGGACCATTATAAAAATACAATCACTGGTTGATGTTGGTCTGATATACGCGAAGTATGTAGAGATACGAAGTTGACGCAAATGATATGCAACTAGTAGATAACAATCAAAATAAAGGGGCGACTATGTATATTGATGGAAGGCCAAAAGATTCTGGAAACATTGTGGGATTTATAAATAGTACACGACCAATGGAAACAACTAAGAAACTGAATTGCATATTTGAGGGACGCGAAGGCAATCGTATATTTGTATGTGCAACAAAAACAATAGTTTCAGGTGAGGAGTTGTTGATCAATTACAACTTAAATCAAATAGATGGAGGGGGTGCGGCTATGGGAGTAAATATATTACATACCATTCAACTCAACCTTTGATCAATCATTGTTATAATTTATCATTGCAATATTTCAATTTTTTATTGCATATATTCCATTTTTCATTATTTATTTTCTGATATTACTGCAATATTTCATTTTTTTAATGTTACAATTACTTTCATAAATTTTGTTGATTAATTTATTGTGTCAACATCTATCCAGGGTGACCGTGGAAAATCACATCCTACATATGTCCAGGGTGACCATGGAAAGGCACACGTTGTGCCTCAACAGGTAAATGTTAAATATAGTAACAACTTATGACTACAACAAATAAATTTCTTAAATTTCATTATTTATTTTCTGATATTACTACAACATTTCATTTTTTAATGTTACAGGTGAATTTCATAACTTTTTTTTATTGATTTATTGTGTCAATATCTATCCAGGGTGATCGTGGAAAATCACACACTACATCTGTCCAGGGTGACCGTGGAAAGGCACCTGATGTGCCTCGGCGTGTAAATGTTAAATATAGTAACAACTTATGGCTACAATACCTAAATTTCTCAAATGTTAAAGTTCATCTCATTAATTTTATTCATTAATGTATTGTGGCATGGTAACTCTGGGAAGTCACCCACTCATAATAGATCAGAGCAGGGTGACCGTGGGAAGTCAGTGACTGTACAACAACATTAGGTAACTGTTAGTGCTTAATAATAACTAAATTTGATTACAATATGTAAATTTTTTTTATGTTAAAATTATTTTAATTTCATTTATTGTTTGATGTTTTTAGTCCAGTATAGTCGATTTCGACGATGAAGAGCTTGAGGATGAAATATTTTATTCCATTGACTCAATAGCAACTGTCGCGAAGGCCTTGAAGAAGGAAAACATAGAATATCTGGCTTTGTTTCACAAAAGACCCCTGACACAGGAGGACAAGGCAAGAATTGCAAAGCTACAAAATCTAATAAATTTTTTTGGGGTAAGTGGCATCTTCACATTTTTTTATCAGTTATGACAATTTCATATCTGTTTTTTTGTTTTATATTTTCTATATGATCTAATAAAGTAAATTTTTCCATTTGTAGAAGTTTTTAAACCCCATTCCCCAAGAACATGCTGAGCCTGCAATTGCTATAGGTAGTAGTGATGGTCCAATGCAACAAAAAAATTGACAAAGAAAAGTACAAATGAGGATTTTTGACCGTCCTGAGGTTCCCCTCGAATCCATTTATGAGCGCACTGATGTTGACTGACATGACATGCCAGATCATGATGAGTCAGATCTTGGGACTCCACATGACTCCGGAGATGAACGTACTCTAGATGGTGAGGAAGCTATCCATAGAGAAACACAAATTAAAAGGATCGGATCACTATATCTCACCTTTCTGGTGGATGACGCATGTGCTCCGATCAAGATTCATAAGATTGCAGGTATTTGTTAATTAATTGATTCATTTTTATCATGAAATTGAAATGCACATTTGTTGAGATTATTATAAATTAATGGATAACAGATTTCTGCAGGAAACAATGTTTTCTATAGAAACTTGAATGACAAAGAATTGAAGTTGTTTGGCCCCACCATTCATGCACAATGGAACACCCAAGATATAGAAAACAAAGATGAATTTATAGGCCACATGGTAAACTTGTTCAATAATGCGTTCAACAAGAAAGTGGTTACAAAGTTAGTCAGTGAGAATTTAAAATATACCAGGGCCAAATATAGGGAGAAATTGCAATTAGAACTCAAGCATGAGTTCCCTCCGATGGTTCCAGAGAAAGAGTGGAAGGCCTTGATAGAGGATGCAAAGGAGAAAAGACGCAGCCCTCCCAACCCGCAGGTCGGAAGTCCACGCACACATGATCCTTCCTCTTCCACTGGCCCGAAGAGATTTCAACAGTTGGCTCTTCTATTTCCCTTTCAGGAAATCTGCACCCACAAATAACCTTGAGGAATTTCCCCCTTTATACTTCGGGAGATTGGACTTCACGATTTTGTGAATCCGGTGGTCAAGCGCCCTGTCTCTCAAATCCCCGAAACCTGAAAACGGTCAACACTTGACTTTTCCCTTGCCGATTTCGGATTTCTCCTTATCGCAAGTTCGCGAGTTGCGATATCATGCAACTCTACTCTACGAACCCCGAAATCTCAATTATCTATTTCCCGAAATCTCGAAATGTCAACTCTCGACACGATTTCCCGGTACGGGTCCCACAACTAGACTTTCCCCCTTTTCGGGACTTCGCACTTCACGAGTCTTAATGCAAAGATTTCGGGACTTCAATCCATGAAACCCCGAAATGGAAATCAATGACCAAATCCAACTACCCTTATTCGCTTGAATCTACGACTCTGCCTCTCCTGAGCTTGAACCTTTGAAAACACTCTCCGTAACTCCCCTACTACTCTGCAAGATCTGACGGCTCGTGGGACTTTGAGAATTCTCCACGGAGAGTTCCGATCGTCCGTTCTCTTTTCTGAGAACTTCTGCAACTTTTTACCAAAGTGTTTTTCAACAGTGCTTAACTGCCTACGACACAAACTTGCGACGCCTTCTCAATGCTCCAATGCACAAACTTCCTGTGCTTCTCTTCGACAATTTCGAAGGATTTATCCTTCCTGAGCTTTCTCCAACTCTGAGTCTTAAAGAATACTCCTGCATGCACTCCTTGCGGAAAATTCCTCAATTACTCCAAGGAATTGAAGTCCTTCGACTCTATGCACTCCTTGTAGCAGTAGTCCTTCAACAATTTACTCAGGTTTTCAAACTCTGAGACTTTACTCGGCCTGCACACTCCTTGCACGACTCCTGTGCCTAGCTTCACTTCTGAGGGAATGAGAACAAAAGCTATCTTATCTGAGCTTTCATAGATACAACTCTGAACCCTTTGTCAACGCACTCCTTGCGGACAATTCAACTGCACTCCTTGCAGGAACTCTTGCTCAGATAGAGAAACAATTAAAACTCATTTCCCTTACTCTTCCTCTTAGATTTCAAACATTTAACAAGAAATCATACACACATAGCATAAACAACAAATGCATGACATAAAGAGTAAAACATTCATGAGCATAACATTCAACAATACATACACAGAGAATATTCGAACACCATGAATCTGAATCAAAACCCTTTTTTGTATTAATCCAGAACTTCTGTACATGGAATTCTTTTACACTCCTCTCTGCTTCTTCTCTTCTCAGCTCTATACTCTCAATTTACATAAAAAATCATGTTACAATACACAATGAGGGTGTCTATATCCCGTTTCCCTCTTTCATTCTGGACCGTCTAATCTACGCATTAAATTCTATCTACTTGCATTAACTATCATAAATGCCTTCTACCTACTAAGGATGAGAGCGGATCGCTCAAGGTCCATTTATATTATACAAGTGTCCCCTCCATTTAATGATCTCATTATCATTACATAATAATTTCAAAATTTGCGCTGGGTGCTTTTCTAGCTGTCTTTTATCTCTGCGCTGGCTCGCTTGAGATGCTCCTGCATCATACTCTCTCGCTTGAAAATTTTCATGGGCTCCTGTCCATGAGCTCACGCATGGTCTGTCTATGCTTCTGGATCTCTACTTCGTTCTCCCATCTGGCATCTTCAACTGGATGGCCCTTCCATTTGACCAGATACTCAAAGTATTGCTTTCGCCTGGTCTTCTTGCTGACCCTTTTGTCCAGTATGTGCTCCATCTGTAGCTTTTCTGCAACTGGCATCTGCTTTCACCACTGAACCTATGGTTGTTCATTTCCTACTTATGCTTCCTCAGCTTTATAAGGGTACAAATCTGAGATATTGAATATCGGAGAAATTTCGATCCTGTCGGGTAATTCAATCTCATAATCATTTGCCCCAAATTTCTTCAAGACCTTGCATGGTCCGATTTTCTTCATTTTCAGTTTATTATATGTTCCTCCTAGGAACCTTTCCTTTCTCAAATGTGCGAGGATCAAATCACCAAATTCAAATTGAAGCTATCTTCTGTGCTGATCTGCTCTCCTCTTATACTCCTCGCTCAAACTCTACAATCGTTCCTTCACCCGGCAGTGAAGTTCCTTCATCACCTCTGCGAAATCTTCTGCACTAGCGCTCCTAGTCGCAATATGTTCTGAATCTCTCAGCTCTGAAATTCCTCTCGGCTGTATGCCATAGACAATCTGAAATGAACTCTACCCCGTACTTCTGTTAACTAAATCGTTATAAGCAAACTCTACTTGTGGTAATATGTTATCCCACTGGCTGTGGTGTTCTATCACCAAGCTTCTCAGCAAGTCTCCCAGACTTCTGTTCACCGCTTTTGTTTGCCCATCCATCTGAGGATGATAAGATGAACTAAACGACAAGTTAGTTTCCAGCTTCTTTCATAAGGTCCTCCAGAAGTGTCCTACGAACTTAGTGTCTCGATCCAAAACTATGCTTCTTGGCAAGCCATGAAGTCGAATGACTTCTTTGAAAAACAGATTCGCAATGTGAGTTGCGTCACTGGTTTTCTGACATGGAATGAAGTATTCCATATTGGAAAATCTATCCACCACCACAAAGAACGAGTCAAACACTATTTGTGTTCTTGGCAACCCCAATATGAAGTCCATGCTGACTGCATCCCACGGTCTCTCAGGTATGGGCAATGGTTGATAAAAACCTGCATTCTGCCTCTTACCTTTTGAATGTTGACAAGTTATACATCTATCCACAAATCTTTTGACGTCTGCTCGCATTCCTGGCCAAAAATATGACTCATTCAACTTTTTAAACGTCTTTTCATGACCGAAGTGTCTGGCCAATCCTCCACTGTGTTTCTCCTTCAGCAAATTCTCCCTCATGGATCATTTTGGAATACAAAGCTGATTACCTTTAAACAGTAACCCTTCCTGGATCATGTATTCTGCCCATTGGCTTCTATCTTTGAGAATTGGATTCTCAGCTGCTTCGTATGCCTCTTTAAAATATGGATCAGCTTGATACATCTCCCTGAGATCATCAAAACCCAATGTATTGACTTTGAACTACTGCAATAATGAACATTTCTTGCTCAAAGCATCAACAACTTTGTTAGGAGTACCAGAAATATGTTTAATCACAATAGTGAAATTTTGCATATATTCAATCCACTCAACATGTCTTTGATTCAACTTCTCTTGTTGAGTCACAAATTGCAGTGCGTGATTGTCACTGTATAAGACAAACTCCTTCGGGATCAAGTAATGTCTCCATTTCTTCAATGCCTATATAATAGCATAGAACTCCTTGTCATACGTGGAGTATTTTATCTTGGCTTCATTCAACTTCTCACTGAAGTACGCTATCGGCCTGTCTTCTTGAATCAAGACTGCCCCTATTGCAAATCCACTTGCATCGCATTTCACTTGAAATGTCTTTTGGAAATCAGGAAACACTAGGATTGGTTGTTTCGTGATTTTCCTCTTCAACAAATTAAAACTCTTTTCGGCTTCTTCTGTCCAGTGAAAAGACTTGTGTCTCTTCTTCACTGTGTCCATCATCGGTGCACTAATTCCACTAAAATTCCTGATGAACTTTCGGTATAAACTAGCCAATCCGTGAAAACTTCTCACCTCAAAGATATTCTTTGGTGACGGCCAATTATTAATTACCTCCACCTTATCTGGATCCATCCTCAACTTATCTGCAGAAATAACAAACCCCAAATAAATGAGCTCTGTCTTCATGAATGATGACTTCTTCATGTTTATCAATAGCTTCCCCTCCTGTAACCTTTGTATCACTGTAGCCAAATGTTTTAGATGCTCTGCCTTTGTTTTACTGAAAATCAGTATGTCATCAAGGTGCACAATGACAAATTTTCTGATGAAATCCTTCAGGACTTCATTCATCAGTCTCATGAAAGTACTTGGAGCGTTTGTTAAGCCAAACGACATAACAAGCCATTCGTATAACCCTTCATTAGTTTTAAATTTTTTCTTCCATTCATCACCTTCCCTCATGCGAATCTGGTGATAACCGCTTTTCAAATCAATATTCGAAAAATATTTTGCTCCACTCAAGAAATCCATCAAATCATCCATCCTTGGCAATGGAAATCTGTACCTGATGGTTATCTTGTTGATCGCCCTCGAGTCAGTACACATCCTCCAGCCTCCATCTTTTTTTGGACTGAGTATTGTGGGTACAACACACGAACTCAAGATTTCTCTGACCAAACCTTTGTCCAACAAATCTTGGACTTGTCTTTTGACCTCTTCATTCTCCTGCGGTGTCAATCTGTATGCTGCTTTGTTTGGAAAACTAGCTCCAGGTATGATATCAATATGATGACTCACATTTCTTATCAGTGGCAACGAACGAGGTAGTTCATCCACAACTATGTCAGCGAACTCTTCCAGCAGTTCTTGAACCTCTTCTGGCAAATCATCTACCCTTGTGCTGGTTAAAACAATATTTGGCTTCCTGACCACAATGAATTGTGGTTCCTCCTTCTTCTTAACCTCTGTAAGAAGTTCCTTCCCACTCATGAGAAGTACAGTCTTTCTTAATTCAGGTTTCACCTCCTTATCTTTGATTGGAAGCAACATGTGAGTTCTCCCATTCTTTTCTAGGGTGTATGTGTTCATCCTCCCGTCATGAATCACATTCTTGTCATATTGCCACGGTCTACCCAGCAATAGATGACAAACATCCATAGGAATAACATCACATAATATCTTATCATTATATCCTCCTATCTTAAATTCAACTAAACATTGTTTAGTGACAGTTACCTGATG
This sequence comes from Picea mariana, assembly GCA_032191745.1. Classification (NCBI taxonomy): domain Eukaryota; kingdom Viridiplantae; phylum Streptophyta; class Pinopsida; order Pinales; family Pinaceae; genus Picea; species Picea mariana. The sequence continues at coordinate 246,665 of JASDQU010737056.1, read as the reverse complement.
TCCTTTTTGTAGCCATGAAACTTTGTATGGGCTTGGATGATCAATTGTCTCCAGCTCCAGCTTCTCTACCATCTATGTTGAAATGAGATTATCTGTGCTACCACTATCCACAATGACCTTGCATACCCTGTCTTTGGTCTTGCAAGTAGTCTGAAAAAGTCTGTTTCTTTGGACTGAACTCTCCACATCTTTCTTTGGTGTCAAAAGAGCTTTTCGCATCATTAGTGATCTTCCGCCTTCAGCATCCTCTGCCTCAACATTCCGCCTCTGTGCTTCGAAAATGTGAGCCTCACCACCTTCCTTCTTTTTGTCTGTACATTCATAAGACTTGTGTCTGACCTTTCCACACATAAAGCATTTTATTACTCCACCTCTTCCTCTTCCTCTACCTCTAGTACGAGGAAAAATATTATTATCAGTATAATCTCCTCTCGGGCTAGTATATTGCCCTCTCTATCCAGTGTATTGCCTTCGCTGTGAGCTTGCACCTCTCTCAATCTGAGGTTGAGGTTTCTTCCATTCTTCCTTATGCTTCTGATTTCTATCTTGGACAACTGACTTTCCCCTGGGCTGACTTCTTCCTCGGCCTCTTTGACCCTTCTTTTGGCTCATCTTTTCTTCTGCCTTTAGATCCATTTGATAAGCATCTTCCACCGTTCGGATGGTCAACATAATCATCTCATCCTAAATTTCGTATCTCAGGCCATTCATATACTTGGCAACCTTTTCATCATTACTTTCGCGATGACCTTCTCTGATGTTCAGCCTATAGAACTCTTCAGTGTATTCCTTCACTGTCATCAGCTTCTGTCTCAAATTCTACATTCTTCGAAACAGAGTAATTTGATAATCTCTGGGGATGAATTTCGCCTTCATCTTTGCAATCATCATGTCCCAAATCTTGATCTTCTGCTTGCATTGCCAGCGTCTGTCAGCTTGCAGTTCATCCCACCACAATGTTGCATGTCCTTTAAGTCTCATGACAACATGTTTGACCTTCTTGTCTTCTTAGACATATTCATAGTCAAAATATGTGTCCAGAGCTCTAATCCAGTCTAGAAGCTCCTCTACATCCAGATTTCCCTCATAAACTGGAATGTCCATCTTGGCTCTTGCACTCATTCTTGCAACAACTCTAATTAAGCGTTCATTTGCTGCATCTTCTACTGTTACTTCTTCTTCATCATGTCCAGCTTCATCTTATCTTTCGGACTCACTGATATTTCCAACATCAGCTGTGCACCTTTGCTTTATTTCCATGTCCACGAGTCTGGCGCGAATGTCATGCAGATCTCTTTCCACTTCTGGATTCTACATCTATCCGCCCCTTCCTCTAGACATCTCCCTTTCCTCTTTCGGATTGGGTGTTTGTTTGTCCTTTCTCTCGGTGGCATGGTGAATTATCTTCTTCCTTTCTACAGAAAGAAAAGAAACCTTTCTGAGCTCTGATACCAAAGAATGACACAACCCTCCCAACCCGTAGGTCAGAAGTCCACGCACACAGGATCCTTCCTCTTCCACTGGCCCGAAGAGATTTCAACAATTGGCTCTTCTATTTCCCTTTCGGGAAATCTGCACCCACAAATAACCTTGAGGAATTCCCCCCTTTATACTTCGGGATATTGTACTTCACGATTTCGCGAATCTGGTGGTCAAGCGCCCTATCTCTCAAATCCCCAAAACCTGAAAATGGTCAACACTTGACTTTTCCCTTGCCGATTTTGTATTTCTCCTTATCGTGAGTTCGCTAGTTGTGATATCATGCAACTCTGCTCCACGAACCCCGAAATCCTGATTCTCTATTTCCTGAAATCCCAAAATGTCAACTCTCGACACGATTTCCCGGTGCGGGTCCCACAACTAGACTTTCCCCCTTTTCGGGACTTCGCACTTCGCGAGTCTTAATGCAAAGATTTCAGGACTTCAATCCACGAAACCCTGAAATGGAAATCAGTGACCAAATCCAATGGCCCTTATTGGCTTGAATCTACGGCTCTGCCTCTCCTGAGCTTGAACCTTTGAAAACACTCTCCGTAACTCCCCTACTACTTTGCAAGATCTGAAGGCTCGCGGGACTTCGAGAATTCTCCACGGAGAATTCCGACCGTCCGTTCTCTCTTCTGAGAACTTCTGCAACTTTTTACCAAAGTGTTTTTCAATGCTGCTTAACTGCCTTTGACACAAACTTGCGACGCCTTGTCAATGCTCCAATGCACAAACTTCCTGTGCCTCTCTTAGACAATTTCAAAGGCTGTATCCTTCCTGAGCTTTCTCCAACTCCGAGTCTTAAAGAAGACTCTTGCACACACTCCTTGCGGAAAATTCCTCAATTACTCCAAGGAATTGAAGTCCTTCAACTCTGCACACTCCCTGTAGCAGTAGTCCTTCAACAATTTACTCAGGTTTGCAAAATTTGAGACTTTACTCGGCCTGCGCAATCCTTGCATGACCCCTGTGCCTAGCTGCACTTCTGAGGGAATGAGAAAAAAAGATATCTTATATGAGCTTTTAGAGACAAACCTCTGAACCCTTTGTCAACAAACTCCTTGCAGACAATTCAACTGCACTCCTTCCAGGGACTCTTGCTCAGATAGAGAAACAATTGAAACTCATTTCCCTTACTCTTCCTCTCAGATTTCAAACATTTAACAAGAAATCATACACACATAGCATAAACAACAAATGCATGATAGAAAGATTAAAACATTCATGAGCATAACATTCAACAATACATACACAAATAATATTTGAACACCATGAATCTGAATCAAAACCCTTTTTTGTATTAATCCAGAACTTTTGTACATGGAATTATTTTACACTCCTCTTTGCTTCTTCTCTTCTAAGCTCTATACTCTCAATTTACATAAAAAATCCTGTTACAATACACAATGAGGGTGTTTATATCCCGTTTCCCTCTTTCATTCTAGACTGTCTAATCTACGCATTAAATTCTATCTACTTGCATTAACTATCATAAATGCCTTCTACCTACTAAGGACGAGAGCGGATCACTCAAGGTCCGTTTATATTATACAAGTGTCCCCTCCATTTAATGATCTCATTGTCATTACATAATATTTTCAAAATTTGCGTTGGGTGCTTTTCCAGCTGCCTTTTATCTCTGCGCTGGCTCGCTTGAGATGTTCCTGCATCAAGAACTTTTTTAAAAAACAAGGAAGACATCCACGACCTGGTAAAGCAAGGTACAAAACATGTCATCTTCTTAGTGCAATATGCTCATTTATGTTTTTCTTTCTTGTTTTAAGTAACAATTCCGATATCTAATGTTTTTCAAAAATTCCATATATAGGCTACCTGACACCTCCAAAGCAACCAAGGCTAGAGTGGAAAATCACGAGAAGCATAAACTAGGCCAGGGTGGCTATGGAAAACTAAAATCCTGAATCGTAAGAATTAAATGATTAACTGTGGTGAATATATATTTAACAATAGCGAACAAATATTTGCTTTTTTAATTGGTAATTTTAATGGTGTTATGCATTGTAGTTAAATATGTTCCAAACTAATGCCACTGAGGAGGACATAAATCTTGGTTTCAAGCATGGTTTTAAAATTTTGATTGAATATCGGAAGCTTGGGGCATACTCCAATCTCCCCAGCCACGTAAATGCAGGTAAATAAAATGAATAAGGAAACCACAGTAGCATGCTTGTAAAGTATATTCATATTTTATTATATCACCCTTAACTAAGTATTTATGTTTGTTTTCAACCAACAATGCAACCACAACAGTGAATCTAATGGTATTCAACAAACACCACTTCATACTAGGGAGCACATGTCCAATGATAGTGGGGAGCAGAGTACCCATTCTGGTATGTATGCTTCAGAATTAGAAATATTTACTACGATTGTAGATATTTATTTCCTGACTTATACTTATATATTATCTTCTTTAAATGGAAGAGCATGTAGCTTAGGAGGGTGAACTGCGAAAGGAACCAAGTGGACAATAAATTAACACACCAACTATCACAACTACCCAGACAGGTAAAGAGCAATATTGTAATGTTAATCAAAATAATGAAATAATTATTTCAATTATATTTTATCATATCGATATGATCATTTTTGTTGTTGAAGTTCGTTCCCTTGCACAACTACCTCCATGCCCTTCTCAGTGACGTACCATAAGTATGGTACATGAGCACATGGAAACACAAAAAATAGAAGGATAGGACGCATGAATAAAGTGTCAGAGGATGATTATGATACCCCAATAGTCAATTTTATGAATGTAAAAAAATATAAATCAAAGAAAAACTAGATTTATAAACTCATGACTTATATTTGGATGTTTATTGATGTTTCTAGTATGAAACATTGTTTATATGAATTATCACAGTATTCTTCAATGTTTATATGTTCATATGTTTTGATGACTAGCCTAGTTGTGAATGCATGTCTATATATAAACAAAATCATTTATTGGGTATGGGGAATTAAGAGTGATGTGAGGGCAGGATTTTGTACCTCGAGGATGTAGAGACATCGATGAGACCCTTGGATTCTAGATCACGTCAGGGAGTGGACTATTGGGTTTTATTGTTGTATACATGACATTTGAGCATCTGATTAGATGTTATGATTATGGATATTATTTATGATAGGATTCGTTGATGATGCACGTTGATGATAGCTTTCCAACCAGACTCACATGTGGAGTAGAGGGGTTACACACGACTATAAGAGATATTGAGGGAGAGGTGTGGACAACAACCCTGCCACAGCCTACTAGCACTCTTGTCGCAACTCAAACTGTAGGTTAACGACTACCTAGTTTGGGAAGACCCACGATACTGTGAGGGCAGACTGCGACAATCGCTCACGATGATTCTAAGGCGTGCGTAATAAGGTAGGGGCCTTATTCCTTAGAGGCCCTTAGTCTCCCATAAGATCACATGGCAGAGTATTGACTCTTGGTGTTTTTGATGTCTACCAAGTCAGTCAAGAGGTGAGTGGCACCCTTGGATCATGTA
>JASDQU010737056.1:224961-237788 GCA_032191745.1 Picea mariana | reverse complement strand
TACATTACCACGCCTACAAGCTAAAGGGCAACATCCCCATCCTAACACTACGGCCTCGATGACCAGTTAACTAGAACCTCGATGGTGTGCAACTCAACAGATGAAGGATTTCAACCCATGCTCCATTAGCAAACTTACAATGATCAACAACACTCACACAGAAGGCGCAGACTCTGGCCAAGTTATCATTCTCCTCTATCCAATAGGGCACACCATGATCCCTTCATCAAGACTCATGACCTTCCCAGGTGATAGGTGCGGCGATAACCCTAGTGCAACTAACCTATCTAGGCAAAGGTCTCTAGATAAATCTGACGTGCTAAGGGCCGAAATAACTGACAAGAAGACGACGTTTATGCCCCCAAGAAATGGTCGACAAGATGCAGCTGACATCGCTCAACAAATGTGCAATATATTAAATGACTCGACAAAAACCAAATCGCTAAATGTTAAGCAAGATGTCTAGGTGCGAAGGGTAAACTATTATAATGTTGTTATTGACATAAACGTTGTCAAGTGTGAACTAATACATAACTCAAAAAAAACAACACGCTTGTCAGCAAAAGTACATGTCTATTAAAGTAAGTGAACTACTCAAGATTTAAAAGTGATATTATGCTACTTCATTACCTATTCGAAAATAGTGTCTAAATTAATAAGTCTCTGGATGACTCCAAAGACAACTATTGGCAATGGTTGTCAACAAGCAGGCTATAATTCAATAATCAACTGTGGAAATCATTGACAAAATCAAGAAGAATCGCACTCAAGACAGGTAAGTTCTCAGTGGGAAGAGTGTGCGACTTTGCAGTTAAGAGACGGGAAAAAGGGTTTTTATTTTAGAGTTAGATGGGGTGCAAATACAATGGGGAATAATGTGCATAGAGATAACACAGTTAAAAGGGATTGTTTGGTGAGTAAGGAGTATTTAAAAGGTAAGATTCAGTTATACAAGTCATTGTCAATTCAATAGAATAGTCAGACCTGTTATAAAATCGCCATCCCCCTTTTTCACTGTCAACCAAGTAATACTAATTAATAAGGTTACTTCCCTAAGAACTGAAATGAAATTAATCAATTGCTATAATAAAAAACATTGGTCTATAATCTGATTATTAAAAATTATTGTCATCGGGAAAATGGTTGTCATCAACAGGAAAGTTACCATCAAATTGTGTAAGCTATCAACTAAAAAAAATGCTATACCAAGTAGTGGAAAACCACCATTAATCGTTGTCTCAAAACGTAGATATAAAATCCATGTGCACGGTAAATCAGATATGATTTGCTGAGATAATAACGGAGGCTTATTAATTTCTGTCATAAAAGGGAAACAAAGGATTTTTAATTTTTGTAAAATCGCCATGATGTAAAGGTAATAATTTGCATTCTTTAAAGGAAAAATCGCCAGGAAAAAAGGGTAACGATTGGAAATCTTAAAAGGTGGAATCGTTTTGTAGTAAGGTAACCTGGTGTAGTCTATGAAGGGTAAAATCGTGATGCAATTAGGGGAACAGTTGCATTCTTAACACAACAACAGGCACACCAAAACATCGCAAAAGTTTAAGCCATCATAAAAATCCAGGGAATGACCGGGTAGTGATCAAAGTGCATAGGAAAAGTTAACTGTAAAATTTTGGTGTTGAATTGCCAAATAAATCAAGCTGGAGGTTGGTTAAATGCCCAGAAAAATGAGTGAAAGATGGAAGGTTCCACTGTAAAAGATACGGTAAAAAAAAGAGGGAGTCGGGTGCCATTGATATCATAAACTGACTGTCGGTTAATTGAAAAGAAAAACGCTGGGAAAAATGAAATCGTTGTAGAGATTTCTATGGGGTCTATTAATAAACATTATGCTAGTATTAAATACTATTTAGTTGTCTAACATCGTTGTTGTCTAATAATTATTATGTTGTAGGTGTACATGCCATCGTTGGCTTACATTGTTGTTGGAATCACTGGTTCTCTCAAATAAAGTCATTATTTGATACCTATACTTGTTGTCATATGTATTAAAATGCAGTTCGTTCAGCATGTATTAAAACCGAACATGAAATGAATTCTGTTCAACATGTAAAACAGAAGGAAATATGTATTCCATAATCCATCGCAGTCAATACGATTCAAATTATTTTTAATTTAATTTGAATCTCAGTGGTAAGCAGTCATGATTTAGCCATTCAGAATAATGCCCATCAAATGAGTCGATTCTTACTGATAAATAACTCATTGTTACTACCATTCGAATTAATGCTATACAAATTATTACAGTTAACTAAATCACTGTTTTTCTATTAAAATTCGAGGTGGTGAATGCTGTTAAAAAACAAACGCAATCCATAATCAATCAGAAACAAATGCCTCCACTACACACTAAATGAAACCAAAAAATTGTTGTCTGGCAAAGAGAAAATAAGGGAAATAAGCGCAGTCCAAGGTGGTCGAAATGCAGGGTAACATGGTATACATATAATTGTATGAGTCAGTGATTCTATAGGTAAAACACAGAGAAATGAAGGTAATAAAATGTTTTCATTTAAGTGGACAAAACACAGTCTATTTGATTCAAACGCAGAAGATAAAAATTAGGTGATAAGAATGATAACAATGGAAGAATTGCTCAACACCAGAAGGCGCAATGACCATCAATCAGCCAAGAACAATCCACAGGGGTAGACGATGTAAATTCTAACCTTGCACAATATCCACTCCAAACAGATATTCAAAAAGAGAACAGAAAACATACAATGGAAAATACAAACATTACACATAGATTTTTCCCCTGGAAACCCAAACCGGGAAAACCATCATATTCTATATTCATTCATTGTGTTACAATGTTTACAATACAAAATACATATAGGAGCTAGCTTCATCTAAAACTGTAACCCAATGACCTGGATTAGTCCAAAACCCTAATTCCTTAACCGAAAATAGAAAACCATTGGCAAAGAAACCATGTGTTGAAAAACCACCTAAATATAACGCGGTCCCAAAAAATGTGGTCCCAATGCAGAAAAAAAAAATTAGGGGTGTTTCACCCCCCCTCTAGCCGCCCTGCGCACCCGACGCATATGCTTGTACAGAGAATATAACACATACCCAACAAACGACTGGGAAACACACCCTTCTCTCATCATCCATGCATAGAAAAGAAGGGAATTAGAATCTATAGGCCATCGTGCATCGAAGTGATGACCATCGATTCAGATCCTAGCCGATTGCTCAGGCGTAGACTGACAAACTAGGGATGAGGACGAAGACCAAGAAAAAACTCTTCATAAAAGTCAATTAAAACCAACAAGACAGTCACAACATCAAGGATCGAATGCCAAGGGATTCAAGTCAAACAATGAGGTCAAGGGGACATGTATCCTCCCCATACATTTGTCACCCATCCCCTTCATTGCACCAGAAATTAATTTCATTAATTAATTAATTACCCCTATTTCCCTCACCCACCTAAAAGCATTCCTAGAATCGCTCCTAGGTGTCCCCATATTTCCTCACACCATTTAATGACTTACCCCCTTACTAATTTACTAGTTGGGTTCAATTTAGAAAGTTCTTAAAGCAAAGATTCCTTGAAAAGTTAGTCATTCTGTTTTTCCCTTATGTTTCCCTTTTTCTCTTTATGTTTCCCCCTTTTTCCATTAGTTTCCTAAATCTTTTAAATTTCCCTCTTTCCTTTTTTTTCTAAAACTCAAATTAGTAAGTGTAGACTTTAGGCATTTTTTTCCCCCTTTTTCATTTTAGTAAAAAATTTAATTGGCACATGTGACAAACAATTAATTCCCTTTTAAAATTTTAAATCCCTCTATAATTTGATTTTAATAATTTAATTGAGTTTCTTACCCACTTTTTGTCACAGTGTAATCATGATTATTAGTATAATTATTTATTTATTTTTATTTATTTATTTTTTTCTTTCCACAAGTATCACTTAGACCTAGATTTTATATTGCTAATCTGGGCGAAATTTTATTAGGGAAAATGTTTTTAATCTTTCTTATCACATCAATCCTTCTAAGGCCATCTAGGTTTATTCAATTATTATTTAACAACGTGACGTTCCCTTTAGGATACGCCAGGTGCTCCAAGGGTGCCACTCACCTCATTTTGTTTCCCTTGCCTAGCGTGCTCCAAGGGTGCCACTCGCCTCCTTCCATTTTTCATGCGCGACGTGCCCTTCAGGATGCACTACTTACTCCAAGGGTGCCACTCACCTCTTGAATGACTTGGTAGACATCAAAAACCCCGGAAGTCAATACTCCATCAGGTGATATTGTGGGAGACTAAGGGCCTCTAAGGAATAAGGCCCCTGCCTTATTGCACACCCCTTAGAATCATCTTGAGTGATTGTCGCAGTCGACCCTCATGGCATCATGGGTCTTCTCAAACTAGGTAATCGTTAACCTACAGTTCAAGCCACGATGGGAGTGCTATTAGGTTGTGGTAGGTCTATTGTCCACACATCTCCCTCAACATCTCTGGTTATTGTGCGTGCCCCCTCTACTCCACATGTGAGTATGGTTGGCAAGCTATCATCAGTTTGCATCATCAACGAATCATGTCAGAAATAATATCCATAATCATATCATCTAATCATATGCACAAATGTCATATATACAACAAACAAACCTCAATGGTCCACTCCCCGACTCGATCTGGAGTCCAAGGGTTTCGTTGATGCCTCTTCATCCTCGAGGTCCAAAATCCTGCACACTCAGGAAAACTGAGTCAATAGCACCTGTCTATGTCAATACAGCAAAATAACATGTCATCAATTCATAATTCCTCATAATCATAATCAAATGCTCAATAGTATAATAATTTGGATCACTTGAAAGAAAGTGTCCTCAAAGAAGAAGTTCGCTTAGTGTGTGCAAGAGCGGGATGTTACAACCCCTCCCTGATTCTGATGACATCTGAATACTCCAAATCTTCCCCATTACCCATGTTTACACTCAATTTTAAAATCAAACAATCCTTAGCCTTGTCAATTATGGACAATGGTAGTCAGAAAAAATTGGTCTCCCAAGAGTTAGTCCAACACCTGCAAATTACAACTACCCCACACCCCAAACCATATCATCTTGGTTGATTCCAAAAATATGGCCCTCGACTCTTGGTGTCTCAACATTCTATGGTCACTTTTGTTATTGGTCAATTTAAATATTTTGTCCTCTATGATGTCTCTCTGTTAGACTGTGTCGACCTCCTCTTGGGCCTTCCATATCAACAAGAATGGAACATTGTGTATATGGCCAAAACCCACCAATATAAACTCTCAAAATATGGACACATCTATGTTCTTACTGTAGCACCTCCCAAATCCACCACAAAAAATGTAAAGCAATCCCCATGTCCATCTGAACCAATGTGTTTCTCTCTGTCTGGTCTGCCCTATTCAACCAGACAATGCAACCGACCCAATACCACAAGACATGGCTCCCCAAATTCTAGAATTCACTCATGTCTTCCAACCACACACCGGACTACCCCCCCTTGCCACATATATCATTCCATAAATCTCATTCCAATATCTTAATTACCCAATGCCCCTTCTTACCGAATCGCACCATGAGAGGCAAAGGAAATCAAGAAATAATTGACTAATCTCATAAATTCGGGTCATATACAACCTTCCTCTTTCCCTTATGCATCCCCTACCTTTGTAATCCCAAAAAATGACACCACTAAGATGCACCTCGTCACTAAATATTGGGCCCTTAACAAGGCTACGGTTAAGAACCAATACACCTACCCTAGATTGAGGAGATATTGGACAATTTTCAAGTTTCCCAATGGTTCACTAAGTTATATTTGACATATGGATACCATCATGTTCAAATGAACCCAACTGATGTGTGGAAGACAACCTTCAAGACCAAATTTGGTATTTTCAAATGGAAATTCATGCCATTTGGCCTGACTAATGAACCAACAACATTATGAGAGTTATTAATGATATCTTCATGCCTCTTTTGGGATGAATTGTTTTTATATATGTGGATGACATTCTCATATTCAGTAAATCTTGGGAGACACATCTTCAACATGCTTTCCAAGTACTAGAACTGCTTCAGAAGCACAAGCTACATGTAACAGAAAATAAGTTATACTTTGGCCAACATTCAGTTACATATTTGGTCTTTCTTGTGGACCCAGAGGGCATTCGTCTAGATATGGAATGGACACAAGCATTGGCACAATGGCTAGCCCCTTCTTCAACAAGTTAATTAAAAAGTTTCCTAGGTGGTATCAACTTTTATCGAAATTGTTTTTTACACTTCTTTGACATTGCTTTCCCTTTACATAAATTATCTAACAACACTAAAACCTTTGTTTGGGATGGATATGCTACTCGCCAGTTTTCTTACCTCAAGCAAACTTTTTTTTTCTTCCCCTGTACTTAGATATTCATTCTTGACTCATCCCTTTGAGATAGAATTTGATGCCTCTGAATATGTTATTGGTGCAGTACTTAAATAGGGAGTACATATTGTAGTGTATCACTCTAAATATCTTTCAGATTATAAACAATTACATCACATATGGTAAAGGATTCTACAGCCTCGTGCAAGCTCTCAAGAAATGGAGACATTATTTGTTGGGTAAGGAGACCATTCTCCATACAGATCACCATCCTCTAATTTTCATTAATTCACAATCAAAGATACAAGAGAAGAGACATATCAAATGGGCATCATACATACAAAAGTTCCATATGATCATTCACTACAAGAAGGGGACCTCTAACAAAATGGAAGTTTTTCTTAGTCATCCTTCGAATAAGGATCTCCAAATATTAGAAGTTCAGTGTTCTTGTATGACACATGGAAAGACAAGTATGCCATCGACCATGACTTTCAAAAAGTTTGGGTTGCACTACATCAACCAACATTAGTCAACCAGACCCATTTCTTGGACTACACCATTTGCAATGGGTGGCTCTACAAGATCAACTTGATATGTGTGCCTCAATCAGAGGATCTCTTATTGCTCATCAAGGAATCCCATGCATCTTCTTATGGAGGCCACTTTGTCACAACAAAGACAACACATAACCTTCAACACCAATTTTATTGGCCATCTATACAACACCATGTAGAGAAATTCATTCGATCTTGTTCTTTATTCTCTCAACCTAAACCTTCCAACCGAAAGCACAAATTGTATCAGCCACTAGCAGTTCCTTCCATACCATGAGAATCCATTTCAATGGATTTTCTCAGTGGATTTCCCACCACTCAAAAAAAATATGATGCCATTTGGGTAGTAGTTTGTCGATTTTCCAAAATGGCCTTTTTCATTGCTTGCGCCAAGATAAGTACAAATTATCAAATAGTGGAATTATATTTTCAACTTGTCTCACCTCACTTTGTTCTACCCAGTACTATCATTTTGGATAGAGACTCAATATTCCTAAGCTCCTTTTGGAGGACACTATGGACGCTACTTGGTTGTCATCTTAAGTTCTCCACCGCCTTCCATCCTCAAACGAATGGACAAACAAAGGTAGTAAATCATGTGTCGATACATGCTCTTCACACTCATTTTGCACATAGCAAACAATGGGATACTTATTTACATATTCTGCAGCATAGTTACAACATGGCCACCCACTTATCTACTTGCTTCTCTGCTTTCGAAGTGTGTTTGGGTTGTCAACCCACTTCTCCAATTGAGTTGTATATCGCTATTGATTCATAAGGCACATATCACCAACAAAGGGAACACAGATCATCCCAGTAATTCCTTCAACAAATTGCACACTACTAAACTCAAGTAGTTGAAGCTTTGAAAGCTTCCCAAGAAAAATCAAAGCAGAGGCATGAAAAGTATAGTACACCTCTTTTCTTTCATCTTGGGGACTATGTCTTGTTAATATTAGACAATAAACATTTCAAAGGTCAACATCATAAACTGCATCCTCTTCATTATGGCCCCTATACAATTCTAGAATGCATTGGAGAAAATGTCTATCGATTGGAGCTCCCTTCTCAGCTGGGCATACATAATGTCATCAATGTCAACAATATGAAGCTATTTGAGCCACCACGCTTGTATGATCCAATAACCATCACTCATCCCATGGACAAAATTCTCGATTTCCAATTGCCTCTATTACAGGATACCATTCTCTAGAAGAAGAATCACTCTACTCGCCAAAGATAATATATTTCTTACCTTCTGGCATGAAAGGGATAAACTCTAGCACAAGTAAAGTGGATGGCAGTAGACATGGTTGGACGTATGTTTCCCCATGTGCTAGAGGAAGTTGGGATGCTTCCATATCTAAACAGGGAGGAATTGGGCCATAAGGAAGTTATTATTCCTTATAACCCCATTAATAAAACAAGGGACAATGTACTAGAGTAGAGTTTTTAGTATATGTTGTTATTAGAATAATATTGTGTATGAAAAATAAGTAGGTCCCTTCTCTATAAAAGGTGATCCTATGAATTAATAGAATGGCTGGCTTATTTTGACAAAAATTCTCTTTTCTCTCATTTCTCTCTTGTTCTAGTTGGTTTAGGGTTCTTGTTGTTTGTTGTTGTTCTGTAGTTGTTGGTAATGGTTTCTTTTTTATTATATTAGCGATGTATGTCTTATATTTGTTGTGAATATTTGTGGTTTTCTCCTCAATAAAATCCATCCCTTTGATCTCTTACCTTCTCAGCGCTCCTCCTTTGTGTTTTCACTTGCAGCTGCAACATTTCCTAGTTCATGAACTACACCCTAGTTTCTAGCACACCCTTCCTTCCTATACTCCTATATATATTCTCCAAGGTTTGATTGCAACCTTGTGGGATGGCTCAACCTTCAAGCTACCAAAACGACTCATCCTCATTCCATTGTTCCAGTGTTTAGTGCCCTAACTGAGAAGTGCGTCGTCCTTTTTCTTTTGTTCCCTTGCAACTACTTTGCAAGAACTATTTTGGGAATATTTGCAGCTAAAAATATTCAGAGATTGAAAGGGTGTTGGATCTCTCTCAGTTGGAGATCAATTTTTCTCCCAAATTCAAGTTTTCCCCAATTTCACATAGGTTGAATTATGTAACCATGAATTTATAAAATTTGTGCCTCTATATGATTGAATAAAATTCCAATTTAGTTAATTTTATTTGTTAATCCCACAATTAGTAGATTCAAACCATTTCCAAAAATATTCTCCTTCAGGAATTTGGTCAAATACATACTTTGTAACTTGTAACTTCTTCCTGTACAATTTCCAGTTTATGGCCCATACATCCCTAGTGTTGTACCCATGGATCTAATACCACTTTGTATCATACCCATCCACCCTTGTACACTATTGGGGAAATGGGGAACTTCAAATTTTCCTTTCACCAATTTAAAAACTTGCTCTAATACCTTTTAACAATTTATAATTTTCCCAACCATCTAACTAGGCTAGATTCCACCTTTTAAGTTGTAATACCTTTACCCCACTTTGTCCTATTATGAAATGTATTATCAATGAGATATGAGAAGTATATAATTCAAATATAATTAAATCATTCACAACAAGGATGATTTTAAGGATGAAAATTTATTTTAAAATGTAGAAACCTTAGCGAATCTTACTAATCCTTCATATGCCAACTATAAAATGTTTGGTGGTATTTTTGTAAAAGTATTTGAATTTCTAAGGATTTTATATACTTTGTATAAAATTTTGGTGATTTTTAAGGTAAAATGATTTTATCCTATAGAATTTGGGCAAATCATTTTTAGAATGGAGAATCTTTTTTTGGGAAAAATAATGGAAAATTATCCCATGAGAGAAATTTAACCCATAAAATCATCCCTAATTCACAATTACATATGCAGATTTATACAACTAACATATACAAATTCCATTAATGGCATAAATGACATTAAAATAACGTCATTACAAATAAACCATAACATTTATATTTTTGGAAATGAAAACACCAACTTGCTATAGACGTTGGATGTTCCACCCAACCATAGCCCCTTTTGAACTTAATATTTTTACAACATAATTCCCCCATGATGGGGCTATGAATCCATAAGGACAAATGTACTCCTATGACTAGCTCTAGTCCTCACACACAATCCATTTTTCCTGATAATCACAATATGATAACTTGTACAATAATTCTAACCCACCAACTAACATTCTCATTCAACTTGTACAACCCAAGGAATGGGATCCCCTTCTCTTCCATACAATCCATCAAGCTATCCAACTTCCCTCCAGGGCTCCAAGACAAATCTGCTAGGAAATGTCCTCAATAGAAATAATTACTCATGCACATGGGCATTGATTTCCCTTATAATTCTCATAACATTTAGAACCAAGATTATGTTATAGTCTTGGAATCATAGGCTCTTCCCCAAGGTTTTCTCATAGAATCATGGAAATGTTTCCCT
This sequence comes from Picea mariana, assembly GCA_032191745.1. Classification (NCBI taxonomy): domain Eukaryota; kingdom Viridiplantae; phylum Streptophyta; class Pinopsida; order Pinales; family Pinaceae; genus Picea; species Picea mariana. Next base: position 227,381 of record JASDQU010737056.1, on the reverse strand, counting down.
TTCATAACCATAGTCAAGGAATATGTATGCATGCCTACAAATAACCACATGGTTCCATAAGAATCCCACATAACTCCCCTGGAAACTAATTCCAAGGTTGCAATCATAAGACAAGGAATTAGGATAAAATAATGTAAGGGATTTAGACTTAGGCGTAAAATATCATTAATTTTGTTAAGCCCCATAATCCCCCTCTCATTCCTTTCTTGTGGAATCTTATCCCCCCATGTTCTTGTTCTTATTCATCTACAATCATTGATGTAATTTTATTATTATATTTCAATGTACACTAATTACATATTACATCACTTGTTCCTCGACCTTTCATCATATACACAAATATACATTTCTAATCGAGGGATCAAAACTAAAGTGTTACACTAAATGTCATAATGTAACATTATTTTGAATTCAACCTCTTAATGTTATAATTTAAGCTAAAGTTCATGTCAACCTCTTACCATAGTCAAACATAGTCAAACATGGTAAATCATAGTGAACCATGGTAAAACAAAGTCAATCGGAGTCAAACATGTTCAACCATAGTTAACATGGTCAACCATAGTCAACATTGTGGTGTTCTTTATTACTAAATTGAAACATGCAAAGAAAGAATAACATATTTTATCTAGATTTACTACAAATATGATAGATTGCCACCACAATACCCAAATAAAGAACCATAATACCAAAAATGTTATACCTTTATTGATGGAAGAAATGTTCACTTGATTCTTCGAGGCAACAACCTCCAATTGAGAATATATTTGATTACAAATAACTTCACAAGAAATCTCATTAAATCTCAACGTCAATAAGAAACTGTGGAAGACCACATCAACAGTCTACATCAGCAAGGACACGTGGCACAGTCAAAGAACGACAAGTGTCAAATTGAAATCATCATTTCAGGTGCATGCAAATCACGAATCTGAGTGACACGTGGCAGCTTCTCGGCTTGTGACACGTCATCAATTGACGTAAGTAAGTTACATCACTCCAAGAGTTTTTCTTCGAGAGCTTTACCACCAGCAGTCACCCAAAGTCCCAACATCTCGAATGCCGAAGACACAAAGTGGACATGAGACATCTGATCTGAAGATCACTTCGGGAACATTCTCATTCGTCGATCTACTACAGTGGAAGGATAGTGTAAGCGAAAACGTTGACCGACAGCAAGAGGTCTCCATCATTTATGAATTACTCAGCAGGTGACCAGTCTGGAGGAAAGAATGGGTTCATATCTGAAATCTCTAAAGCTTGAAAACCCGGAGTAAATGGTGGCCATCCAACTCGATGCTTGATTAAGTCCTAGCCATTGGATTTAGCACTAAAAAGATGAGTGTTAGGATCAAAGTTGACTGTTGATCTAGTTCCGTGAAATAAATCAGTTGATCTAGATTAAAAAGTTTTGAAAATTTGAAAACCCGAAGTTTCGAAGTATGAATTTCCGTCAACCGTCCATCTCATCAAAAGATTTCTGACTGTTGATATGATGAGCGCTCAAGACCAGTTTCACCTAGCGTCTGGTCACTGTCGTTGATCGTATGAAATATGAAATAGAGGAAAAAGATAATACAACACATAAATTGATAAGCATGTGGTTCTATGCCTCTGATCATATGGGTTGAAGGAATCACCTCATACAGGTTTCATCCGAAAATGAGCTACACCAGAACAATACAGAGAATAATTAAAAGATTGAATATGATCTGTTGGTGAAACGAGAATACAGTAGAAGCATGAGTATGATATAATGAGTTTATCCATGTCTGTGATCAATTCATGAGGACAAATGAACCAATACGTAGTCATGATTAAAAGAGAGTTCAATCATGAAAACATGAATAATGAATAAAAAGGAAAATGATATTAACTAAGGTTTAAGATTATCATTTTAAATTAAAAGGTACAATGGTTCAAATATCAAAAGACACAATGATTCAAATTCACATCAGTTGGAAAACTATATAAACAAAATGGAATTATAAGAAGAAGTGTAGTTGAATTTGTTGAAGTATATATATTTATATATAATGGATTGAATGAAAGTTCATTCTATCAGGTTGGTGTTTGTTTACAAGATGGGTATTTTATGAGGATTGGATTCCTCACATCTCAGTTGGATCTAAGATCAAAAAGTTGGGACTTGTTATGAGGGTTGGATTTCTCATTTCTTAGTTGGATCTAAGAACTACAAGCTGGGTCTTGTAACAGAGAGTTGGGTCTCTTATAATTGTATGAAGATGATATTCAAAGATTGATCTTATGTATTCATTCAAGTTATTTAATAAATAAAGTATTTGTTGTTTTATATATATTGATTGAGAAAATGAAATGAATATTTGTTGTTTAGTTAATTTGTGAGAAGTGGAAAATTTGTCAATAAGTTTTGTGACACTGATTCCCCCCCCCCCCCC
>JASDQU010737056.1:198544-216526 GCA_032191745.1 Picea mariana | reverse complement strand
TGGAATATTCACCAATATTAAGAGGAAGGGGGTGAATCAGTATTGAGCACTTTTTACCACTTTTAATCAAAACATGTAATCATCATGTTTATCAATTAGTTATCACTTATGATTTCATTCAACATATAACCATAAAAAATGCATCACATCATATCCACAAATACATAGTACACCAAAGTTTTACGTGGAAACCCGAATGGGAGAAAATCATAGAATGCTTTCTTATATATCAAAATATTACATTCATAGGAAGCACCAACTTCCAAATTATTCAACACCAACTTGAAGGAAGCTACAATCCCCTATTTACAAGCTCCAATATAAAGGAAGCTACAACTCCCCAAATTCTCCATCTCCAACTAGAAAAATGATCCAAACCCCTGATTTATAGGATCCAACCTGAAGGAAGGGTCAACTCCCTATATTCTCCAACTCCAAGTGGAAGGAAGATACAAACCCCAGATTTACAATTTCCAACCTGAAGGAAGCTCAAACTCCCTATATTCTCCAGATCTAACTAGAAGGAGGATACAACCCCCTTTCCTTTCCATGTCCTTCCACTCAGAAATATAAGTGTAGACTCAACCTATCACTGACATTGTCATTGATAATCAACTTTTCATCCATCATGTCACTATCATTGTTACTGTCTCTGTCACTATCACTGCCACTATCACTGTATTTGTCACAGATATTGATATCTCATCATCAACATAATCATCAACAAGCCAAATATATTCAATAATATTCCAAGGTCACTAAGAGAATCTCTCATACATATGTTCAACATCATCAACATATGCCTCAAACTGTGTGCCCAGATCATGCCTTAAGAATTTTCCAAACCATAGAAGATATGCCTTAAGCATATACCATAACCATAAAATAAGAACATAGATAAATCATACCTTTATTCATGTAGAAATATAGTGTATGTGATCACAAATATTCATACCATCCTCAACTTATTCAACAAAAGGATAGCATCTTCATTTGACTTTACTTCAGTCTCATGGGACAAGCTTTTGGATTAGTCATAAACCCTAACTTTAAACAAGCATAACTCCTTAAATGTAATTAATTAAGGTCTAAAACTTGTAAATAATATTCGTCAATATCATCTCTGAATTTCCTCCAAGTTTCACTCTTTGAATCATCTCTGAAAATGAGTTATAGAGAAAATGGAAGACCATGCTAAATTTTGTCTTATTCCAGAGAGAAAACATGTAGAGAATTCCATACATTGAATATATGATATCATGTTCTAGATATCACACATAACATACTAAATATTTTAGTCTTTCTAATGCGGTTAATCTCACATAATTTGGATTCTCTATGAACAAGTTATGATATTTTTTCTCAGAACACATGTTTGAGACTAGTTTGAGGACTAGTCAAAAACCCTATCTTCCAAATAGTGTATATACAAAAATGAAACGACCCAGAATTCAAAAATTTTACCATAGGTAGCTATATATTTATTCTCGATATCATCCATGGTTGGTTGTTTGAATCATTATAGAAAAAACATTGTAGTGAAAATGGTAAAATGACCTTTAAATAACATACCTTAGAACACATCATCACAAGACTTCATCCTCCCTTGGAATTTTTCCCTAGATCTCCTACGTTACCTCAGATAAAAATCACTTGAGTTATATTAAAAATTAACTCCTAGGTGCCTTATTTATACTAGATCTGACACCCTCTTTTTAGGGTTGACTTGACCCAAATAAAATTCAATTTAATTTTTAATGATTATTCCATTGGGGCTAACTTTACCAAACAATATCATTTATATTTATTTAAATATTCATTGCAATGGGGACGACTTGTAACTTCTTGTTTGCAACACATTTTAGGGGTTGAATTGTAACTTTTTGTTCCTATATCTAGGGCTTCACCTTTAAGAAGGAAAATCTCCTCAATCGTCAGGAACCACATGACATACCATATACCATTGGAAATAACATGACGAGGAGTGTCCGTTTATGAGGGTTTTTCATGCATATGTCATGTACTTCATCCTCTTTTTCTTCAAACAACTTTACACTTCATGACCACACCTCTGGGGCTTCTCAACCACTTAACCACTTAGCCAGATTTTGATGGATTCTTGTAGACTTCTTCAAAGCATATTCCCGCGAGGACCATGCTTAAAGCTATGCCATAAGAGGACCACTTTGGATATTTCTCCAAATACACCCATCACTTCTAAATGCTTCCAACCATGCTTCAGGGCTTCTTCTAGGATTGACCAGGATTGACATAAATGACAACCAACTATCCAACATACCTTACATTATAACTTTCAAGAATGAATAAAATACGATTATATGTCACAATTAGACATTTCAAATACACTAATTTAAGATTGATTTTATGTTTCATTATGACATTAAAAAATTACCAAAAGATTGATTTACTAGGTTTCTAAAAGTCAAATTTGGTTGATACAAATATATGGTAATGTTTTGAAAATTATTTAATAAAATACATTTTTTTTTATGATATAAGATTGTGTTTCAAAAATACAAACATAATGAAAGAGGGTTAGCTTGAATTATGATTTTCAACAAGGAATAAAAGAGGCTTTTGTCATGGTTTAACATTACAAATGCCTTCATTACATTTTGAAATTATAAACATAAACTTTTAAGCTAGATTTTATGTTGCATTGCCACCTTAAAATATTATCAAAATAGGGTTAGTTAACATATGTTTCCAAAAGGTATCTTTGGTTTATAAAAAGATATCGTAACAATTTTCTAAATATGTGATAAATTATGACCAAGTATATGATAGCATTTGAAACATAAAACTTTAGGATTGGTTTTATGTTACATTATGACATTTAAAAATGTTTTAAAAAGGTTAGTTAATCCATGTTTCCAAAAGCTGAATTTGGTTGATATAAAAATATGTGATAAATTATGACAAAGTATATGATAACATTTGAAACATAATTTGGTTGATATAAAAATATGTGATAAATTATGACAAAGTATATGATAACATTTGAAACATAAAACGTTAGGCTGGGTTTTATGTTGCATTATGATATTTAAAAATGATTAAAAAAAGTTAGTTAATCCATGTTTCCAAAAGTTGAATTTGGTTGATATAAAAATATGGTAATAGTTTTTTAAATATGACAAAGTATACAATAATGTTTAAAGCATTATACTTTAAGAGTAATTTTGTGTTGCATTATGGGATTTTAAAATGGTAAAAAGAGTGATAACACAACAATATATGTGTATATGTTTTTAGAATAATGGGTATTTGAGTATTATATAAAGCATAATTACAAAGAAAGGAAACAAAATATTACAACAGTTTGTCTAAATTTTGTTGGAAAAAAATTAAAATTACATTGTGTTCCTTCCAAGAGAGGGAAGGGATCTTGGAAGAGATAGCATGGAGAAACTTAATAATATTGAATAACTTGGAGATATACGTCCTTACAAAAGTGTCTTTTTCTAACTGAAATTTGCAATACATAAGAGGATATGGAAAACTACAGTTTTAAGTATAAATTCATTAGTCCTTGATCATCTATATCACGATTTAGGTTCATTGGGAATTGTTGCAATGAGTTTGACATTGTTGCGAAGTTAGAACATATAGAGTTATGTGGAATTTAACCTACAAGACAATGATTCACCACTCAGTTTTTTGGTCTCAAATTCCCTAGCTTCGAGTCTAAAGTGTGATTTGAATTTCCTTATCATTTTATTAATTATGGTAGTATGATGGGTTGGAATACACGGAGCTCAAGAACATGAGCATTGATGGAGGAGGGATCAAGGGGACTCATGGCATCATAAATGGGATGCATAAGAAAATGGTCAATAAAAGGATTGTAATAAGGCGAGGTTTCAAAATATTAAACCCAATTTTGAAACAATTTAATAAAACAATTAACCAAGAGATTAGGGAGGATAAACCAAAATTTCACCAAAACTAAAATACATGATCCCTTACCTTAAGTGAGTGGAATTATTTTCTAAATCATCTTCTTTCCCATTGTTGCCTCTTAAAATGTGAAAACGTTTTATGTCATCAAAGTTTCCCAACTCGTGAAGAAGACATAAATGTTTTGCATCATTCTTTTCCAATGATTTTCTTTGATGTCCCCTGATATATTTGGTAACTATCTCTAAATATCCCATAACTACCAAGGACTTGATTAGTTCATGGATTGATAGTTGAAGTCCCATGAAAAGAGCCAGAGATTCAACATAGTTATCTAAAGCCTTCCCAAATCCCCAAGAGAAAGAAAACATAGTTATCTAAAGCCTTCCCAAAGTCCTAATGTCCCAAATGCCAAAGACCCAAAGTGGACATGAGACATCTGATCTGAAGATCACTTCGAGAGCATTCTCGTCTGTCTATCTACTACAATGGAAGGATAGTGTAAGCAGAAGCATTGACCTACAACAAGAGGTCTCCACCGTTTATGAATTACTTAGCAGGTGACCAGTCTAGAGGAAAGAATGGGTTCAGATCTGAAATCTCTGAAGTCTGAAGACCCAGAGTAAATGGTGGCCATCCAACTCGATGCTTGATTAAGTCCTAGCCATTGGATTTAGCACTAAAAGGATGAGTGTAAGGATCAAATTTGATTGTTGATCTAGTTCTGTGAAATAAACCGGCTCATCTAGATTAAGAAGTTTTGAAAATATGAAAACCCGAAGTTTCGAAGTACGAATTTCCATCAATCATCCATCTCATCAAATGATTTGTGACTGTTGATTTGGTGAGCGCTCAAGACTAGTTTCACCTAGTGTCTGGTCACCGTCGTTGATCATATGAAGTATGAAATAAAGGAAAAAAGATAATACAATGCATAAATTGATAAGCATGTGGTTCTACACCTGTGATCATATGGATTGAAGGAAACGCCTCATACATGTTTCATCCGAAAATGAGCTACACCAGAACAATACAAAGAATAATTAAAAGATTAAATATGATCTGTTGGTGAAATGAGAATACAGTAGAAGCATGAGTACGATCTACCGATTTTATCCATGTCTGTGATCAATTCATGAGGACAAACGAATCGATATGTAGTCATGATTAAAAGAGAGTTAAATCATGAAAACATGAATAAAGAATAAAAAGGAAAATGATATTAACTAAGGTTTAAGATTATCATTTTAAATGAAAAGGTACAATGGTTCAAATATCAAAAGACACAATGATTCAAATTCACATCAATTGGAAAACTATATAAACAAAAGAGAATTATAAAAAGAAGTGTAGTTGAATTTGTTGAATTATATATATTTATATATAATGGATTGAATGAAAGTTCATTCTATCAGGTTGGTGCTTGTTTACAAGATGGGTATTTTATGAGGATTGGATTCCTCACATCTCAGTTGGATCTGAGATCAACAAGATGGGACTTGTTATCAGGGTTGGATTCCTCATTTCTCAGTTGGATCTGAGACCTACAAGCTGGGTCTTGTAACAGAGAGTTGGGTCTCTTATAATTGTATGAAGATGATATTCAAAGATTGATCTTATGTATTCATTCAAGTTATTTAATAAATAAAGTATTTGTTGTTTTATATATATTGATTGAGAAAATGAAATGAATATTTGTTGTTTAGTTAATTTGTGAAAAGTGGAAAATTTGTCATTACGTTTTGTGACACTCATTCACCCACCCCCCCATCTGAGTGTCAAGTACCCATTTCAACAATTGGTATCAGAGGGAGTTCCTTTAGCATAATTTAAACACTGAAGGTATATCGAGAAGAAATGGGTGGACAGATTTCTATCTCCACAAATGAAGCTCTCTTATTTAATGGAGCATATTTATCATGGAGGGAAAATATGAAAAGATATATGAAGTCTAGAAGATATGGAGTTTGGGATTTGGTAGTAAGTAAGCCTTGGCACTTAATTACTTCAAAAAGAAAATCAAAAACTGCCAAGGAAGAAAAGAAAAACAATTCATTAGCCTTAAAAGCAATTTAGGATGGCTTGTCATACCAAGTCAAAGAAAAGATGAAGCACTACAAATCTACCAAACAATTATGGCTTCAACAAGAAAATAGTTATCAGAATGAAACACAAGAAGAAGAGAAATCCTATCAAAGTGAGGAGAAAGACTCTAATGAAGATGATTCTTGTCAGAATAAAGAACAAGACTCTAATGAAGAGGATTATTATTAGAGTAAAGAACAAAACTTAGAAGAAGAGAGTTCTTATCAAGATAATGAAGAAGATAAAGAAAAAGAAAATTTCAATCAGATTGAAGAACATAGTTCATAGAAAAAGACTTCTAATCTTAATGAAACGTAGGATTCGATCTCATTCAACAATGAAGAAGATGACCTCATCAAGGAATTGAGGAATACCTCAGTTTTCATTAAATAAGTATTACATAATCTTAAAATTGATGTTGCAACTGTTATAGAAGAGATTCGTTTGGAACCATGAAATTATATGCATATTAAAGTTACTATGGAGGCTCCTGAAAATCTTGAGTACACAACCTTGTGCACTCTATAAGAGTTAGATAAATTCCAACAGAAATATATGATACTACCTCAAAAGTTAGATCATTCTAACCATGAAAAGTTTGAATAGAGAGTTCAGTTAGAAGAAAAAGAAGAGGAGATTGAGAAATTGAAGAATGAAAACAGTCAGGGAAAAGAAGAATCGTGTCATAAGCGGGAAGAAGAAGTTGTGAAAATTAGAAAGGAGGTTGAGAATTCAAACACTCAACTTGAGGAAATTAAAGAAAGTAAAGAAGACATAAAAATCCAGTTAATAAGGAAAGAAAATTCTTACCACGTGTTGGAATTGGAAATCATCAATTCCAAAAAGATAAATGAAAGTAATAGTGTAGATCTAATAACTCAAATTAAAGAAGCTAAGAAAAGGGAAGAAGCCCAGAAGATCCAAATAACCAAAAAGGAAGAATCATGCCATATGTTTGAATTAGAAAACATCAACCTCAAAAGTATTCAGCTAGAATACGAGGAAGAAATCAAAGTATTGAAAACTAAAGTTTTTGATCTAACAAAAGATATGGAAGAATTGAAGACATATGACAAAACTATTAGAAGCAAAGAAGTCTTGGATGAGACAGAAGAAATTGTCATAAATCTAAAGACTCAACTTGAACACACTAAAGAAGTGGAAGAAGCCCTAAAGATTTAGTTAACTAAAAAGGAAGAATTATGTCACATGTTGAAGTTAGAAATAATCAATATAAGAAAGATGAATGAAAAGACAAACAAGATTGTCAATTTCCAGAATAGCTCAGCTATCCTAGATAAGATTTGGAAGATCCATAGATCAGTTAATGACAAAACTATCCTTGGATACAATAAGAAAAAAAAAAACTATAGAATTAAAAAGGAAGAAGAAAATAAAATGAAAGATCCTTCAAGCCAAAATAAAATCAAGAATAGAAACACCTTCAATGGCTATCGCTTTTCTTGTCATAGATTTGGACATAAAGAAATGGACTGCAAGAAACTAGAGAAAGGATATACAAGAAAATCCAAAAACTCAATTAGATGTTGGAGATGTAATTTTTTGGGGCACACAGCAAAATTTTGTCAAACAATGAGATGTTACAACTGTGATAAGTTTGGGCACAAATCCCAAAACTACAAAATAAAAAAATTCAATATTTGAATAAGTCATTCAAGACAATGACAAATCCTAATAAAAGTTTGAAGAATAAAGGAGATGATAAATCTCCACAAACACAATTAGAAAGAGAAGATCCAAAAATCAGAATATCTCACAGAAATATATGGAGAATAAAATATGAAGGAGAAAGCATGAAAGATGTTATTACACCTAAAAATGAAGAAACTAATAATAAGAACATGATGGGTAAAAGTCCTAATAAAGAATATGAAATTCAATATGAGATAAATCAATCTCAACAAAAGGAAATACCTATATAAGAATATGGGTCAATATAAAATCTTGATGATGTCATAAGTTGTTAGCGAAAGAAACAAAGAAAGAAAAGTTTAATTTGGTTATTACAAAATCAAAGGATTATGCCAAAGAGTTTCTAAATTAACATATGGAAAATCTTGACTATCTATAGATTAGTGGTCAAAAGAAAAAGTATTCGTAGGGTTATTTCTAGAATACAAGAAGAAGAAGAAATAAAGGTAGCAGAGAAGTTCAAGAAGTATCATTCAACAAAGATCAATTGATAACAAAATTGGCATTTAAATCAATTGGTATAATTCCTCAATTGATATTCCTATGAAATATCAAAGAAGAATAAGAAGCAGATCAAAAATATCAGTAAGATTCAGACTCTTGTTCTATTTGAAAAAGGAAAGTCAGTAAAATCTCAAGAGGAGTATTTTGGTTATTAAATAAGAATGTAATTAGATTAAGTATTGAAAATACTCGATCACTACAAAAATTTGTATCATGAAGACTACTTATTTAAACTCAAAAATCCCAATAAACTAAGAGAAGAAATTAGTAAATTAACAAGGGAAGAGACCTTGTTAGGAAGAGCTACCCTTTCAGAAACAAAGGGGGAGAGTAGTCAGAAGCAGAGAGAGAGAATATTGACAGGGGGAGTCATTTGATTATTGCAGGCAGAACATGATTCCAGGGGGACTTACCTAAGTTGATATTCTGGCCAACAACATGCAGACAAATAGATGTTGAATATAAGGAGAGAAACCCTTTTCCATTGATGTCAAAGGGGGAGATTAACTTCATAGAGAACTTCGTAGACAAAAGCATCATCATAGGCGGAGTTTGTGTATGAATTTAGTATGTTTCGCTCAATGACAAAGGGGGAGATTGTTGGGCATATTGTCATTGATATGTTGTCATTGATGTCAACAATTGATGTAATTATGATGTGATGATTTGTTGTTATGATGAATTTTCATTGATGTCAACAGTATATCAGTCAACATTGAATGTCAAACAGTATGCAGAGATCGAAAGCGTAAGCTCGGGAGGAGGAGCGAATAGTATGCAAAGATTAATGCTCAGTAGGGAAAACGCAGTACATAAGCAATTTGTGATTATTGTTGATCACAATAGGATCAACAATGTTCCTATGATCAAAGCTGAGGAGAATTAGAGAATTCGTTATTACTGTCGATCATGATTGAATCAATAATGTTCCTATTATCAAAGCTCAGGAGAATTAGCGACTCACTATCAATGCATAAAATAATGCACAAACAATTATTAAAGCTCGAAAGGAAAAGCGTAAGCTCAGAGTGAAAAGCCTTAGTAGTCGTCCAATCAAAGTGAGAATACTCAATAATCATCCGATCAAGAGTTTGAATGTGTTTATCATTTAAATATAATGGACATCACTCATATGAGTGATTGTGGGCTTGAGGATTGTTGGAGGAAGGTGACCATCGATTTGCAAGCCAGATCAACGACAGGGATAAATTGTGGAGATCAGAAGGAGAATTAAATGACTCGCTAGTTCTAATCCCACAATTGACCTAGATCATCAGATCTCATAGCTTCAAAGATCTATGACTGTGGTTGATCCAACAAATGATGAGATTAAGCCAAATTAAATCAAGACCGTTGATCCGCAATCCCGAGATCAACGATAGGAACAAATTGTGGAGTTCTGGTGATGAGTTAAATCACTCGCAAGTTGTCATTCTGTAATCATCTGTGATCATGGATCTTCTTTGAGTGTCCTCGTGACCGTTGGATCACTTTTTAGTGGAAGGATAGGATAAGCTGGAAGGGTTGAGAATTTGATCATCCGAATACCCATCAATTGTCAGATTGTCAGTTGTCGGATCATGTTAAAGTGGAAGGACATGATAAGCTAGAAGAGAAGCATAGAAAAAATATCAAGTCGTCAATCCAAGATCTAGATTGAATGAACAACTTTCACTTCGGGTCTAAATATGTGAGGAGGTTACGCTTCGGGAACTTTGAGATTTGAAATACCCGAAGCCCGAAAATCCAAAGTGCATAAGGACCGTCGGATTTGGAGGACACAACTAGGACCGTTGGATCAGGGTTGTTGGTGAGCAGACCACGTCAGCAAGGATGTGTGGCATACCATGTCAGGAATGACACATGGTAGATCACGTCAGAAGACCACGACAACAAAAGACATGTGACAGACCATGTCACCAAACCATGTCATCAAACACACATGGCATAATTGGATGATGACATGTGTCAAAAGGAAATTGGTTCGTGCCATGTCAACAAGTGACGTAAGAAAGTTATGTCACTCTGGGAGAATTGCTTTGGGAGTTTTATCGCGAACGAATGTCAAAAGTCCCGAAGTCTCGAAGGATGAAGGTCCGAAGTTTCTCTCAGTTGTCGATATGAGATACCATTCGGATATTATCCTGACCGTTAAATCAAGGACATGAACATGTGTCACATTGAGAGATCTACATCGACATCAGCAAGAAACTGTGGCAGACGACATCAACAATCTACGTCAGCAAGGAGATGTGGCACAGTCAGAGAACGACAAGTGTCAAATTGAAATCAACATTTCAGGTACGTGCAAATCACGAATCCGAATGACACGTGGCAGCTCCTCAGCTCATGACACGTCATCAAGTGACACAAGTATGTTACGTCACTCTAGGAGTTTTGTTTTGAGAGCTTTACCACCAACACTCACCCAAAGTCCTGAAGTCTCGGATGTCGAAGACCTGAAGTAGACATGAGATGTCCGATCTGAAGATCACTTTGGGAGCATTCTTGTCTATCGACCTACTACAGTGGAAGGATAGTGCAAGCGAAAGCGTTGACCAACAATAAGTGGTCTCTACCATTTATTACTTACTCAACAGGTGACCACTCCGAAGGAAAGAATGGGTTGAGATCTGAAATCTTCGAAGTCCGAAGACCCCGAGTAAATGGTGGTCATCCATATCGACGCTTGATTGATTCCTAGCTGTCAAATTTAACATTGAAAGGATGAGTGTATGGATCAAAGCTAATCATTGATCTAGTTCCATGAAATAAACTGTCAGATCTAGATTCAGAAGTTTTGAAAAGTTGAAAACCCGAAGTTTCGAAGTGTGAATTTCCATCAGCTGTCCATCTCGTCAGAAGATTCGTGACCATTGATTTTATGAGAGTTCAAGCATTAGTTTCACCTAGCATCTCGTCACGATCATATGAAATATGAAATAAAGGCAAAAGATAATACAAAGCTTAAATTGATAAGCTTGTGGTTCTATGCCTATGATCATATGGGTTGAAGGAAGCGCCTCATACAGGTTTCATCTGATAGTGAGCTACACCAGAACAATACAGAGAATCGTTAAAAGATCAAATATGATATGTTGGTGAAACGAGAATACAACAAAAGCATGAGTATGATCTAATGAGTTGATTCATGTCTGTGATCAACTCATGAGGACAAATGAACCGATACACAGTCATGATTAAAAGAGAGTTAAATCATGAAAACATGAATAAAGAATAAAAAGAAAAATGATATTAACTAAGGTTTAAGATTATCATCTTAAATGAAAAGGTACAATGGTTCAAATATCAAAAGACACAATGATTCAAATTCACATCAGTTGGAAAACAATATAAACAAAAGAGAATTATAAGAAGAAGTGTAGTTGAATTTGTTGAAGTATATATATTTATATATAATGGATTGAATGAAAGTTCATTCTATGTTGGTGCTTGTTTACAAGATGGGTCTTTTATGAGAATTGGATTTCTAACATCTGAGTTGGATCTGAGATCAACAAGTTGGGACTTGTTATGAGGGTTGGATTCCTCATTTCTCATTTGGATCTGAGAACTACAAGCTAGGTCATGTAATAGAGAGTTGGGTCTCGTATAATTGTATGAAGATGATATTCAAAGATTGATCTTATGTATTCATTCAAGTTATTTCATAAATAAAGTATTTATTGTTTTATATATATTGATTGAGAAAATGAAATGAATATTTGTTGTTCAGTTAATTTATGAAAAGTGGAAAATTTGTCAATAAATTTTGTGACACTGATTCATCCCCTCTCAGTGTGGAATACCCATTTCAATGGACTTTTGGTTGGGAGTTGAGTAATTTTTGTAGTGATTATGGGATCATTTGATCCTCTCTTAATTATATCTTCTTCGAGTTTATTGGCCCCTCTTGTCTTCCTCTCTCCTTATGGTATTATGCCAAGATAGAAAATGGTGGCATCAGTCATGTGCATCTCTTGAAGACAATGTGGGAAGCTCCCACTGTTTTGGAAATCATACAGGGTAAAAATTATTTCAAAGACATATGCATCTCTTGGGGACAATGTGGGAAGCTCCCACTGTTTTGGATTATTTCAAAGATAAACTTGTGCGGAGGAATTTAATAGTTTGGAAGGCATTTTTTGAGCACCTTCCCTTCAAGTGGTGGCTTTATTTCAGTTCTTTGTGGGGTATTAACTTTCATTCCAAAACTTAGGGGTTGTCTCCCTCAGCATGGACTCTTCTTGGTGTGATATAAAGCACATCATGTGCATGCATGGAGACATGACTGGAGGTAGCAAATTAGATTTCAATCAGGTTGACATCAAAGTAAGTGGCCATGAACACTTAATTATGACCCTGCTTCAGCCAGTTGAAACCTTAGAACAAGAGAGACAAACAAATATTGTCCTTAGAATAATAACATTTGGTAGATTCATAATATTTGGTGGATTAACAAATTCATTATTATGAATTTGTCCCAACTTGATTTATTGTTTTATATCAATATTTCATAAATTAAAAATTATGAACTCTTAAATTATTCAATGGGCGATGATATTCAATCGGTGATGGTTATGAGGATCCAGAGGAACAGTTCTACAAGCATAGAACGAACGAATATTCAATCGGGGATGATCATGAGGATCTGTTTTAGAGAGTCCATCTGATGGCGAGGGAGCTGAGTTGACACAGTAATTCCGCCTCCTCTACCCGCGAACAACATCAATCCTCCGATTATATTTGATGTATCCATGAATAAATTCTGCACGCTCAACGGACTTCCCCGTCCATAGTCTATCTCATAAACAGGAAATCTGGGAGAATTTCTTGTGTGAACAATGTAGCGGGCAACTGATAAATTATCAGTAGTAACCTGGCCGCTTAGCTGAGATTCATACCAGTCTATCTCATTATTGATGTACTCCTCTGTGGTACAGGAGTTAATGGTTTCTTGAATGAGACGGGCAGCAAAGCGGATATCTTGCTCCAATAGCTCCTTCGCAGTAGTCCGGGCATAACCGAAGCTTAGGCAGTTCCCAAAATACGTTGGAGGTAAAGGTGGCTTTACCCGGCCTCTACACTCAGCTACCACTTCAATATCAACGTCTTCTTCCTGTGGGACTTCTCGTGCTTTCATTATGCATCTCCAAAACTGTGCGGCAACTGCTATAAATGAAGATAAAGYTCCGGATCGTTCCTTCAATTTTTTTATCATTTTTTCACTRAAATGAAAAGCTGATACTTCCAGTTTTGTTTCTTCTTTCATGGATTTCTGGATTGTACWAATGTTCTCACTGTTCTCCTCTGAGGCGTTACMGGTGCATTTCATGGGCAGTAAATCATCTCTCGTAAAACTGGAAATATACGCTTCCTTACTCAGATTGGTGAGTACTTGTTTAGCCGTCCATGAAATATTGGGTATTGTGTAATTCTCCTTCTCCCGCTTAAAGACTGTTCTCATGTGATGAGGTTTCTTCGAAATTGGAAGCCCTCTGCTCTGTTCCGCCCAACACTCCATAAAATGCCAAAAGGACTTTGCGTCTGCAATAACGTGATGATAACGGACTCCTATGGAAATTCCACCTCCAAGAAAAGCAGTGACCTGCAGCAGCCAGATATATCGGTTTTAGACTAGATGAAAAACAATAAAACTTAAGAAATTAAAAATTAAGATAAATCTGTGCTAATAATAAATATAAACAAATTCCATACGAGTCATTACACAAATTTGGAGAAAAAGAAACACCCTTCTCCAAACAAATACAAATGGTATTACTGTTAAAAATATTTAATACATTTAGATTTAACATCACTTTCAGTGACTAATAGATCTTAGGCTAGGTCATACCTGTACTGAAAGAAACGAAGCTTCATAGCTTTCATTCTGGGTGGGGACAAGTTCTTGGAAGAAATTCTTGTGCTGAAAGTCATCATTTTCTACATCCTGGAAGGCCATATCGATCGATGCGTCCACGAACTCGACTCCCCCATCGTTGCAGTCAACCTCCGGCCGACCGGATTCTCCTCCCTTCAAGTCCAACCGATCTGCAAATGGATAGAAGTCTACCAGAACTAACGACAAGCCCCTCTTCAGATTCTCCACTATCACACAAAATTCCTTTTCCGTTGTTGATACTGTTGGTTTGTAGAAAAGAAGCCGCATGTTATTTTCGGCTATCGAATCAAGATCAAAGCCGGAGAGGAACATGCGATGCTTCATGGTAGGGATGGCCGGTGCAACAATGGAAACCCTACATACTTTTACTTTTACTTGGTCTCCGGCCATGATCGTAAACACTAACACAAAACCGATGCTATACTCTTGTAGCTTACCCGGGAAGCATTAAACACGCCTCACCGACGTGCAGTTTTCGATTAACTACGAGAATTTATAGACGAAGAGGTCTTTATTCCAGGTAGGGTTTCCTATTATATTGTTCGACTTTGAAAGTTTGCTAGAGTCTTTGTTGTCGTCCACTCACATTACTACCCAACTTAAAGTTTTCAAGTCAACGTTATAAGATGTGCATATTCCACAWTCCAATATTCACTTAAAGTCCTATAATTATAATTACTTTCATATCTGTATATCCATATACCSAGTACAATAAACTTAGACTACAAACGACTTTGGACTTCTAGCCTAAGCCTTATGCATTAGACTATACACATATTCGCATGAACTCGATCAAAAGGACTTACGTAAAATGTAAAGAGTTAGATTATATTCCTCTTCKAAATGTTTTAATACAATATAATCAGACCCCTTTATTTTAAAAGCATCGAGTGGTTAGGTAAGGAGTGGTTAGGTAAGGACTTGGGTAAAGTGTACGAATATATTATAAAACCATCTGGATAAGGGTAGTGGTTAGGTAAGGACTTCTGGGTAAACTCAATGTAAGAATATATTATAACCCTTTGCCCATGCTAGCAATCCCACTTAGCTCCACCTGTCCAATATATAACATCAACTAAACACTGTATTAACTGCATTCATAGTGATTTAGGGTTAAAGGCTTCCATGAGTCCACGCGCTTCCTTAATCCATAGCCCATTGAATGCCAAAGAAGGGATAGGTCTGACGAGAATTAAATCCTTGCCAGACCATTAAAGGGGCAGGGTGTATGCTAAAGTCGAGGGGACATGCCAAGTTTACCTCATCACATGGCCTTTCGTACCCGTAGCGTTCATTCTTCGAGGAAAGCGTTCTCTAGGTTAATGAAATTTTCTCTTGTCGTGGGGATGTTCTCAGTAAGCCTAGCTCTGTGACTCTATTTTCTTAGTGAAGGGAAACAACTGTGAGGACTTCCTCTGATGGAAGTGACATCTCCATCTAACCCCTTGGTAAGTTTTCTTGTTATCTCTGCATCTCTAGTCATGGATTAGTGGCCGAGTTCTCTTTCTCTTGTAATCACCATGGATTAACCTACGTGCCATAGAGATTATACTAACTGTGGTTAGCTATTCCCTCATTGCCAAATCTCAAGAAAAAGGGATCTTGGAAAGTTCCTCGCGCTCCTGATAAGTAGTTTTCATTACTGTATCCTTATCTATTCAAGGAGTTCTGAAAGGCTTGATACCTTGTTCCTTTGTTTTCTTTGTGTTTCATAAGTAKTTTTTCTTTAGGGCATGATGTTCCCGCTCTAGTTTACTATTATGTATCAACGATTGGGTATTGCATTTACGCGAGACTTCTCCAGAATTCCATTCAAGAGGCTAAAAGTATGAGGGTGGGAATTACCCTATTATTGTAATATATTCTTGTCCATACTGATTTTTTTTTTTTCGTTTCATAGACTACATTCTTAGTGAAGGGAAACAACTGTGAGGACTTCCTCTGATGGAAGTGACATCTCCATCTAACCCCTTGGTAAGTTTTCTTGTTATCTCTGCATCTCTAGTCATGGATTAGTGGCCGAGTTCTCTTTCTCTTGTAATCACCATGGATTAACCTACGTGCCATAGAGATTATACTAACTGTGGTTAGCTATTCCCTCATTGCCAAATCTCAAGAAAAAGGGATCTTGGAAAGTTCCTCGCGCTCCTGATAAGTAGTTTTCATTACTGTATCCTTATCTATTCAAGGAGTTCTGAAAGGCTTGATACCTTGTTCCTTTGTTTTCTTTGTGTTTCATAAGTAGTTTTTCTTTAGGGCATGATGTTCCCGCTCTAGTTTACTATTATGTATCAACGATTGGGTATTGCATTTACGCGAGACTTCTCCAGAATTCCATTCAAGAGGCTAAAAGTATGAGGGTGGGAATTACCCTATTATTGTAATATATTCTTGTCCATACTGATTTTTTTTTTTTCGTTTCATAGACTCTAATTACCTGTCGTGGTTGGTATTCTCTGAGTGGTAGTTGAATAATGTATTCCCCATCCCATCTGTGTTTATCCGCCTCTAAGAGTTATTTCGCTTGTACACCATCCTCACCCATAACCCGTAACTCCAAGGAAAAAGTTGAATAAGCCCTTCATAGATTTATTCTCTCGATCTTGAATTAGACTGGTAAATATTTACAGATTCTGTAATGACTTACCGTGGTCTATCATTATGTCTGAATCATTCGGTGTTAATTAAATCCTTTTTTGTTATCTTTAAAACCAATTTCTGTATTTAAAGTTTAGGCATTTTCATATTAATTGTTTTGATTTTATTTCCTGACGAGGATTCTGTCTATTATAATATTTGGGCCTCGTCTGTATGTTGGTAACTAGAGTATACTCGTCCATTGATTAATGTTTCTAGAATTGGTGTTGGAATTACTATTATATTTACAAAAATCATATTTTATTGTATAATCCCTTTTCTTTCTTTTGAACTCGAAGCTGTAACAGATTATGGGGCCATATTTTGATGCGAGGGTACCCATCAGTTTATTCAAGCTCCCTCCTCCCCTTTTGATTTGTTGACGGGCCACTACTGGAAAATGGAACACACCCACGACAAACCTAAGATAAGTACAGGTTTTGTCAAATGATATATTTTCATTATGTTGATAATTTCATTCACCCTTATTTCGTATAGTTACTAATATTTCAATGGTACAATTTTACATATTTCTCGTCGGTGCAAGGTTTCAGATATCCACGCCTATCCTTGGCATCAAAGGTATTCAGGTTTCGTGCCTGTGACCCTCTTTGTCTCATCCTTTTAGTTCTAGAAGAAAGGCATGGTCCCTTTCCAGTCCTTTTATTAACAGTGTAGCTCTGTTCCGTCTTCAGTATCTTTGATTTAAGGGTAAACCCATCTTGTGGTAGTATTCCTATTGTTGGAATAAAACACACTATGGCGTATTTATTTGTTTCAAATCTGGATGAGATATGTAATGTGTTCCTTAAAATAATTTCAGTTTTTTTCTCCCGCCTACTTGTAATAGCATACTGGTTATTTTAGCGGTTTAATATATCTTAGCGCCATGCTCGCTTCTTCAAATTATAATTTTGAATTGAAGAAAAGGTGCTCAGTTATTGCCGACTGTGTGTACATCTTATCTGTAGTTGACTCCAGATGGAACGATGGTAAAATAAGTTCGATTTGCACCCATACTGTAATCATATTAAACGCTTCCCTTTTTTATTACTAAGTGATTATGTTGTTGTTTACAAATTTATGAATTTATCAAGAATATGTGTAAATCATGTAAAGTCTCAAGGATGTCCTTTTTATTTCTTTGGTCCTTCGCGCCTCTCGTGATTAGTTCTCGCAAATTGCTTGTGTTAACTAATTCACTCCAAAAATCAATTCCT
>JASDQU010737056.1:145598-164899 GCA_032191745.1 Picea mariana | reverse complement strand
ACAAGCAACGACATGATCAACATCGGGTGCCACACAACTTCCAAGTGGGCGACAAAGTGTGGCTGCATTTGCAAAAGGAGCGCCTCGCTGGACCCCACCGCAAGCTTCGTCTGCTTCGATATGGGTCATACACCCTCACCAAGGCTGTAGGGGAAAATGCCTTTGAGCTCAACATTCCACCATTCCTTGGTCTACACCCAGTGTTCAATGTGGACTGCCTTCGGCCCTACTTTCCACCTCTACTAGACACATCTGGCATGGCAGAACAACTCACACCAACAGAGTTAAATCCAGACTGCATGGAACAAGCCAAAACTGATCAAATCATGGATACACAGATCAAGCACACCTAAAAACAAAGGATACCGCTATATCGATTTGTCAAAGAAGGCCAACTCCTTCACCAAGGCAAATGGCTCACCAGGGACCAAGTTCAGCAGAAGTTTCCTCATCTCATGGAGGAACTCAACGCAATGGGGACCATTGCTTCCTAAGGGGGGAGGAATGATCCAGGTGGATATTGGTGGCCACCCACCTATTCCACTTGAACCCCCACCATTTCTTCTTTCAGTTTTTGAGTTTTCAACAGTTTACTATTTTTAGCAGTTTTTTCGGGTCCTGAACTTCCGGGGCCATTTTGAGGCCCTAAACGATGTTTTTTTGAGTATGTTTTTGTCGCAAAATAGCATCTAATGATGTTATTTTGTCTCAAGCATTGTAGGCCTCGGATAGATCTTTCCAACAAGCTATCATACGCCTAAAACGGAGATCGTATGCAAAAGTTACGACCCCAGGAAGTTGATGCACCAACTTACCCAAATGGGGCCCACATGACTTTTGGCGTTTCATCTCCCAGGGTTAGGTTTTTGGATGTTTAGGAATTTTGGCATTCCCGTTTATTGTAAAAGGGCCTTCAGAGCCTCATTGTAATCATGTGCTCACAGATGTGAGTAGCGGCCACATCTCTTCTCAGAGATAAGCTACCAGCGCCCTAGCTAGCTTATTTCCATTCTGTCTGTAAGCATATTTCAGTCATTTGTTGTTAATGAAATGAAGTATTATTTCTGCTGCATCTCTATGTTTATGTGTATTTCTGTATTTCATGGTGTTCCTACATAAATCTGGATCATTATGCATGCTCCAAAAATATTAAAGTGTATCAAATGGATGTAAAATTATCTTTTTTGAATGGGGAACTTGAAGAAGAAGTCTACATTGAACAACCAAAAGAATTTCAACTGTCAGAGAACACAGATTATGTGTGTAAATTAAAGAAGGTATTGTATGGTCTAAAACAGGCTCCTAGAGCATGGTACTCTAGACTGGATAAGTATCTACAGCAGGCAGGGTTCATAAAAGGAAGTGCAGACAACAACCTATACATCAAGGTAAGTCAAGGTAATATTTTATTAATTGAAGTTTATGTTGATGATATTATTTTTGGTAGTGATGATGACAGGTTAAGCCAGAAATTTGCAAAATATATATAGAATGAATTTGAAATGTTGTTACTTAGAAAACTATCCTTCTTTCTGTGACTTCAAATACGTCAAAGAAACCAAGGAATTTTTATTTCTCAAATCAAGTATATCAGAGAAATGCTAAAGAGGTTCGGAATGGAAGATTGCAAACCAGTTATCACTCCCATGCAAACTAGTTGTAAGTTGAGCAAAGATGATGATTCAAAGTCTACAGATCAGAGGCAATACAAGTCAATGATTGGCAGCCTACTATATGTGGCAGCATCCAGACCAGATTCAATGCATGCAGTTGGACAGGTGGCACGATTTCAAGAAGAACCAAAGGAATCACATGTATTAGCAGTGAAGAGGATTTTCAGATATCTCAAAGGAACAAAAGAGTTTGTATTATGGTATTCAAAAGGAAAGGATCTATCAATTATTGCCTACACAGATGCAGATTGGGCAGGTTGTATTGATGACCAACGAAGCACCAGTGGAGAAACGTTCTACTTGGGTGAGTGTTTGGTTTCATGGCTAAGCAAAAAACAATCATCAGTATCTTTATCTACAGCTGAGGCATAGTATATTGCAGCAGCATCATGTTGTACACAGGTTCTTTGGATGAAACAAACTTTGACAGATATACAGGTTGAGTATGATGAACCCATTCCAATCTATTTTGATAATACAAGCGCCATCAGTATCTCAAAAAACCTGGTGATGCACTCCAAGACGAAGCACATTCCAATCAAGTATCATTTTCTATGGGAGTAGGTTGTAGAAAAGAATATCAGAGTTGAGTATGTGGGCACAAAAGAACAAGTGGCAGATATCTTTACAAAACCACTTTCACGAGAAGCCTTTGAATATCTTCGCCAAAGACTTGGAGTTATTTCTACTCCAAAATGAATTATTTTTGAATGTTTTTTTATATGTCTTAGATTTACATGAGGAAACACCATAAGAGGACAATTCAATCATGGGGATCAGCCCCGAATAGAAATATACCTTTGCCATTGATGACAAAGGGGGAGATATTTATCAAATGCAGAGGACAAAGAAAAATTTATCAGATACAAAGGAGAGAGGCATGGTTCCAGGGGGAGCATGAGTGATATGATTTCAGTATTGCATCAGAGTGTTTCCATCAATGCCAAAGGGGGAGATTGTTGATTAAGGTTGGTTGTCATTGATGTCAACCCTTGAAGAAATCCCCGCAGCACAAAGGTTTGGGTAATGGACCCAATATTGTTTGATGTAAATATGACTCATTATTGTCTTGTCATGGTTGATAAGAAGTAAATATGGATGAACTCAAAAGTAGTCCCCTTACGGTGAAATCCCTCACGGGAATAGCTTTGCGGAGTAATATAACCCATGCTTAATTGTGGAAAAATGAGATGAAGGACAATGAATTTTTCAGGTAAACTATCCAATATGGATATTTCTTGTCATTCCATTTCCAGTGGTATGTGGAATGTCACATAACTCCTCACGGTTAGAGAGTTATGGCCATCAGAAGTTGGAGACCCCG
The DNA here is from genome assembly GCA_032191745.1 of Picea mariana. Lineage (NCBI taxonomy): Eukaryota > Viridiplantae > Streptophyta > Pinopsida > Pinales > Pinaceae > Picea > Picea mariana. The sequence goes on along the minus strand of JASDQU010737056.1, from coordinate 161,902 downwards.
GGTTTGGGCAATGGACCCAAGTTTTATTTATGGATAACGGTATGGGTTATGATATATTTTTAGATAATACTATTCTATATGTATAGTACATTTCATGCCATTTCTAGTGGTATTTTTAACGTCACATAACTCCTCGCGGTTTGAGAGTTATGGCCTTACGAATTTGGAGGACCCTCACATGTCATCTAGAAGCCCCAAAAGGTCAAAGTAGTCAAAGTGGTTTAAGGGATTTTAAAAGGTAAATAATAAAGTGAAGTGATGAGTGTACTACAATTCAAAATGAATACAAAATAAATTGTTTCAATAATAAATTTAATGGAGAAATTAGAAGTGGGTTAACCCTAAAATAAGGAAAGTGGGGCCAAGTGACCTAGAAGATGTTTTTAAGGAAGCTACTTGGAGAGTATAAATAAGAGGCAAGGCTCTCTCATTTTAATCACACTTAAGCATATTGAATATATATAGGTGTCTGAGGTAACCAAGGATATCTAAGCTGAAATTCTGAGGGAACATGAAGAAAAGAAGGCCCAAATGCAAGGAAGGATAAATTCTTTTGATGGTGCTTTCTAAGGTGTTTCAGGTAAAAATGTCATAACTTCTTCATAACAGATCCAAATTCAGTGAAACAAAATGTTTTGGTTAGAGTACAGTTTTTAGTATGTTGTGTAATAGTTTTAGATCGATTCAACAAATAGTTTTTGCGGGGCATGCTCTACAAGGTCGCTCTCTAGAATAAGCCAGATTTCAGCAAGGTATGCCATTTTTTCTATAACTCCTTTTCTAAGAGGTTCCAAGTAGTGAAACCTAGAGGAATTGCATAAAACACACTGAAGAACATTGTGTATCAATTTCAGATCTTTATTCACTACAGGTACAAAGTTATCATCATTTCAAGTTAGGGTTGTTGACTAATCCAAAAACTAGTCATGTGAGAAGTTTGAAGAAGATGCTAGTCTCTTGTTGTCAAAGTTAAGTAAGGTTTGCAGGCATGTGATCATATACACCAAGTCTATTACAGATTTAAAAATCATATTTGGATGATGAAATTGATGAGGGCTTTTGGTTAAGGTACATGTATGGTACAAGTTGATTACAGGTTGTTTGGTACAGGTTGGTGCATGGTTGATGCACTTGTTTATGGTACAGGTTGAGGTACAGTTTGATGCATGGTTGATTACTTGTTTATGGTACATGGTTTAGATTTATTGGTACAGTTTTATAGCGGTATATCTCGCAGTGATAGTGTGGCAGTGGTTTCATCATTCTACTTCTACTTCAGGGTGGCAGGACAGGGCAAGGACAAGTGGTTGTAGCCACCTTCTGGTTGTAGCCAGATAACATAGGGGGTTGTAGCCTCCTTCTGGTTGTAGCCTCCTTCTGGTTGTAGCCAGAGAATTGGGGAGTTGGAGCTTCCCTCAGGTTGTAATCTGAGAAACTAGGGGGTTGGAGCCTCCTTCCAGTTGCAGCTGGAAAACAAAGGAAGTTGGTGCTTCCAATGAATGTAATTCTTCAAGACATATAAGAAAAAGAATTACGTGGTTTTCTCCCGATTTGGGTTTCCATGTAAAACATTGGTGTAATGTGTATGTGTGTGATTGTTTATTTATTACTGCTCATTATTGGATAATAATTCTACATTGATATAACATTTGAAGAAAAAGGATTATAATTACGCTATTACTGATTCACCCCCCCTCTCAATAATCCAACATTTTTTTCTAGGCAAGAGCTCTCATTTTTCCTCTTTTTCCTTCCAAAAATTGGCTCCCCCTTCCCATTCGATTTTCTTATTTTTATGAGTGAAATATGGATAACAATATTCCTAAACCAACTTATTTTTAGTTCCAAAAATGTAGGAGACAAGTTTCCAAAAATGTAGGAAGTGATCGTTTAGGTCTAGGATTTGGTTTCATAGATTTAGGAAAAAATTACATGCACCTCTCATACTTCTACAAAATATGGATTAGGCTACATAAACACCATAAAATATTTAAGGTTAGATCAATGGAAAGGTTGATAGGAAACATAGGTAAGAAGGCATAAATCATTCCCTTAGACCCCCTTAACTTTCTCCACTAGTGGTATCATAGCCCTTTTAGACTCTTAGTCACCATGTCATTTTATTAATTCTACTAACTAAAGATATTTACAATTGTTCAAAAGATATTTAAACTCCAATAAATTTGTCTCTTTTATACATTTTTTTTAACAATAACTGGTGGATTTTGTATTAATCAAAAAGGTTTGCGTTCAAAGCACGCAAAGTTTTACAAAGTGCTCAAAAATGTGCCCAATAATGAGGCAAAAAACTACTTATCCAACATTGAACTAATCCTATATATCTTTAAAAAACTATGTTCTCCGATAGGAGTATTTACATTACAAAATTTGACTGTGTACACTCTAAAAAAAATTCCAATGATGCGGACAACTTTTAAAAACAGCAAGTACCATGCTTGGAGTGAGCAGGAGGTTCCCTATATTCTTTTTCCATGTCACGATATGGAAGGTTCAGGTTTGAGGGTGGACTTTCTACTAAAGGGGATGTTGTTTCATGGTTGTTCTATATTGAATGAGAATTTCCAAAATGAACGTTACATGTGTGGAAAAACCTTGGACTACAATTTGAAGTCATTGCAAGGAATTCCAAAGGTCTTTTGTATTATCTACCTGATCCTGAGAGGACACCAGAGCTCTATCCTTTTCACAAGACATTTGAACAGAGATTAGCCCCGTCCAATGGGGGAGTCTACAAAGCAAATGAAAGAAATTGACTGAGCCACCAAGACATGAGGCGCTAGCATGACGGAGATACCTCAAACTGAGACTCCAAATCCACCAACCAAGATGTCAGATGTTCTTTGACAAAGTTTCATTTTAATCAGTGAGCCTTTGTCGTGGGTGAGTACCAGAATTGCTTGAAGGGATTGTTGGGCGTTTTAATTGTCTTTTAAGGAAACTAATCAACCTCACATTAATTATCAACTAGGAAACGTTAAAATTTCAAGGTTACGTGCAAAGTATATGCAGGCCACAATTTCCTCTTCTAGCATTGGAAAAACCCTATATGTTCAAACCAAACCTTGAAAAAACAACTTGAAATTGGATTGAAATCAATAAAAGGAATCACTCACCACACTCTGCATAAACATAAAATCATTCTACAATAAACCACTCACATTATGACGGTGAATTAAAAGCACTTGAATTAAATCCAAACTCACTCATTGCGGAAATTAAAACCATACTAAAGATAAATCTGATCACACTTGCAGGTATTCAAAAGAAATTGACTCCCAGAGAGCAAGTTCTAATCACACAAGTTTGAAACAATTATCGTGGTATCAATAAAAATCAATTAACGGGAATAACAACAAATAATTAAGTAATAGAAAATAAAAGCATAACTTAAACAATTAATCACACTGTGCCAGCACATGTTCAAGGAGGAGGGCCCTTCCTCCACTGAACATGATTGGGTCTTCACGGATTGGATTTACAACTCGGAATTATGAAACCATTGGCATATATTATTACGTTGGGAATATTACAACAGAGTTTAGAGTCAATAAAACATACACTTTCTTTCCCCTGCTAGCCCATGATAGCTCCCTTCACCCCCCTGCGAGCCCCTACTATGGTTAATGGATTCATTTAAATACAAAGATAGACAGGGGATGAATCATCATTTTTTCCCCAAATTGGATTTCCTCCTCTATGACCAGATTACAAAATGGTTTTCATTACAATTTTAGTTTTTCTACAACAGGTTAATCAAACAAGATCAAATGTCAAAGATCCCTGCAACTTCAACCAGCTGAGAATAGGTTGAAATTGGTTTTGCAATTGAGAAAAAGTTGGCAGTCAGTCGCAATAGTAAATCTGAAAATTACATCTTTCATAAAACGGTTGTATCTCTCAAACCGTGACTTAATTTTGGAAATGGTTCACGTTGAACTTAATTGGGTTTGTTCTAGAAAAAACCCATGTCTCGGATTTTTGAGATTTTTCCTCATTTGATCAGAAATTTCAACACAAAATTGTATCTTTTTATTTTCCACGTGATTGAATGGGAAAGTTTAAGGACAAGTTGGAGCTCATTCGTGTCACTTGGGTGTGAATTGAGTATCATGAATCCATGCCATCAACCCTCGAAACAAAACCCATTTTGTGGAGGTGGGCTAGTATGCCTACCTTGGAGGTTGGAACCATGAGTGTTGCTACTTGAAAAGTCATAGCAAACAAAAGAATGTTGATACTTGAAATTGCCTCATAAACTGTCATCAATAAGATCATGCATAATAATCCTTAATCTATTAAAAATAAAGGAAAACGAGCATTACTTAATCACTAAAGCACAAATAAGTATGGTATGGTGTTTTACGAGAAATTATGGTAAATGGAGTGATAAATGAGCGTTAAGAGGAAGAAAAAGGAATGAAATGGATGTTTGGAAGTGATACTAATTGTGACAAATCGATGACCCAACAGGGACGATGAGTATAGTGCAACCAGTGGCCAAATTTCCAGATAGATGCAGACATTGAAGACCCAGAGGAGCAATTCCACTTTGGAAGGACAGAGGAACACCCTTTGGGATGAAACCCTGAGCGCACAACCACAATCCCCTAGACCCAGCTAGCACCCCTGAATTCTAAACAAAAATGAGTTAATCGAAGAGAGTTTCTAGGCCTAAGTTCTTCCTTAGCAGTCGAGAGATAACGAACCAGGCATTCAAATTTACGATGGAATAATTGTTCAAGGGAAATAAAAGAGGGTTGTCATTCCCAATCTACCAACCATGATATGTCATTATGTCGATCACGTGATAAGTCAGGACAGACAATCCTACAAATGCTACAACCGTCTCATTCGTTTCATCCTGCATGAGTTGCTTCACCTTCATCCTAACGAATTCATTGTACTCCATCTGCATTATCCCACCGTGACCATGGAGAGGGTGTGTGAAATACAAAGTACCAATCCCCTCTTAAAATCTCATGTTGAATAGATTAAGAGGTGGCGGCCTGACATCTAACACCCCGCTTAGGTGCGCCACCAGTTTAAACTACATGATGTCTAATGTGATTCACATTGATTATGGGATGATGAGTTGGGATGATCTCTCATTGACACCACTAATCCCTTTCGATTTCAATGTGGTTAACTTGACTTGGGCATCAACCATACCATTATTCACCCGAAGAATATGCCAAAAGTGACTTGGGGGATGTTCGTGAGAACATGTTTGATTTTTCTTACAATGTTGCCTAGATGAACATCCTTTGGCATGGATCCTTTTACTAGGCATATGATTGTGTTCATTGAGTCTCCTAATATGTTGAGTTTCTAAATCTACCTCTCCTTAGTTAACAAGACTCCTTGGAGAATGGCATACTATTCGGCTTGGTTATTGGTAGCTCTGCCTAAGCTCCACGTGTATCTCACCTTTCAATATTACCCCTTGGGTAAAAAATGACCCCTCCCGCACTTGCCACCACGGTTTTATAAATTTTTTAAGGTATAATTTATAAATCTATTTACCTAGATCTAAACCATTTATGTATAATTCTTGAAAGCAGTACAATTGAGCACTACACAATGCAAGACATACCCATAAGTGTTTGACTATTACGCTACCTCCCCCTATGATGTTCAGTCGTCCTTGTTGTACCCTCTCCCGACTTGAAACAAAATCATGACTTTTCAATGATTCGCAAGGTATTGATATAAGCAACCCTAAAATTTCCAATGCACACAACTATAGCATATTACATGTTAACAACGGTTGCATGTTGGAATGTACTAGTGAAAATACCATCCGTCTTGAAACTCAATCATATAGCTTCTCAGTGATTGCAAGGTATTCACAAAAAAATCCTAGAATCTCCAATGCACTAAGTCATTGATGATTATTATTATTTGTAATGGTGGTTGAATGAAAATACAACGAGCACAATACGTCTCTGAGAATGGACAACAAAGATGGGATGACCTAATGACAATGGACACTAGATATTAATGGGAAAAAAAGGAAGAACGGATGAAAAAAATTATTTGAACTGTCATCTACTTATGTTTTATTATTATAAAAATGCTTATCGAGGTAAATATACTTCATTTCTTTTTTTATAATATAAAAATAAAAATAAATAACATTTAAATTAATTTAAATCTCACATCAAAATCAAAATCAATTTACATTCTAAATCAATAAAAAATCAATCCCTATTTATTTTTGTCTTGTATTCTCTATGTATTCATAAAATCTTGCGCCATTACACTGAAGGTGAAGTTGTTTTTTAAGGGGAGGTTCCTCCCATGGTTTCATCATCTGTCCAAAACGTGTGCTTGACATCTTTCTATGATAGATTATCAATGTTCTCCCTCCACGTATTTTCTCCTTCACCGATAATTTACATTCTAAATCATTAAAAAATCAATCCCTATTTCTTTTTGTCTTATATTCTTTATGTATTCATAAAATATTGTGTCATTACACAAAAGGTGAAGGTGTTTTTTAAGGGGAGGTTCCTCCTGAGGTTTCGTCATTTTTCCAAAACGTGTTAGAGATTGAAATCTATCTATGATAGATTATAAATGTTCTCCCTCCATGCATTTTCTCCTTCACTGACTCCAAAGGTTCCTTCTAATTCCCATCTCCACCAATTTATCACCATTGTCGAATATATTCCTCTACTTGCACCTGGATCAACAAGTGACTCATCTCTACCTCCTTTAAAACCTCTATCAAATTATTTGTCAGAATTGTTTGCTAACTTCAGTGGATTTGGTGTTACAAGTAACTTTGAGTGTGGGAAGATGATGGCCATCTATCCTCTTTCTTTTCTGGAAAGAGTTAGCCACACAGCTAAAATGGCAGCACCACCAAGCACCGCCATATTTCCTTTATCTTGTTGTGGAAGTAAGAGGCTCTCCCTATTCTTACTCTATCAAGCCCTACTCACCACTCATACTCCGTTCCCAAGCCATTGAGTCTAGCCGAGGAAAACGATCTACTTTCAACAGATCAAAGGTTGTTTCAACTTTACTAACCTATGAGGTTGTTTCGCTTTCACAGATGCAAAATACACATCCATTCAACCTTCCATTGATTCAATTTATCAGCAAAAATGGCCAATGGTAACGCTAACGAATTGGGAATTATGAGAAGAGGGCGGAGTGGGTTATAGTTTTCTCAACTGAACAACATTGCAGACAATCTATAGTCGGGTTTGGTCAAAGCAGAATTCAAGGTAGGAAAATATCTTCCATTTGGACCAGTGGAGAGTGTGATGCCTTATCTCATCAGGAGAGCCAAAGAAAATCATTGAATGTTTTCTACAATCTTTTTGGATATTGAGCGTCTCAGGAAAGTTATCTATGTTATTCCTATTAATTGATATTAATTTATTTAGTTACTATTATTATTATTATGGTTACCACGACGTTTCAAAGTTTGAATTTGTTTTGGGAGGATCGAGTTAGCTAGATAAACAACCAAACACCAGTAGCTTTATCTCTGACTTTATGGGGAAATATGTAAACCCCATGTCCCACGCCTTGGAAATATTCTTAGAATTTTTGTGTGTTCTATCATTTCTATTCGACTTTTTGACATGTTGGACATGACAATCTTATATTTTTTAATCAGCGGCAGCGGGATCCCATAACCAAATTGAAATCTCGACAGCTTGCTATTGTGAACCATTGTTATGTACATGGCTCTATATTAATATAGTTTATGTTTATTCTAGAATATAATTTACTTCTATTGTGTACTATTCAGCCTTAGCCTTGGGGACCTAAATATAAATCTTTTCTCAATTATGACATGCATATTTTAAACATACTAACATGACTTAAAGAATCAGTTACATTCAAATGTCTAGAAGTTCCACAAACATGTGGAGTCGAAGAATATTTATCCCTCTTGTTGCCCCTCCTACCAAGTTGAAATGAACTCTAACACCAATGTCTCGTCAATCGATGGGATTTTCTTGAAATTTAGGTTTCCATTGCCATCCAATAAACTGACTCCCACAACCCCAAGTTCCGCACCTTGGAAATATGTCGACTATCAAAATCCCACTATGTTTTTTACACTAAATATGGTTGTGATCGCAATGTCGATGTATCCCTTGCCTTATTCTTGTTTTTTTTTTTTATATTCTACAAAGAGGGTGAAAATGAAGGAAGTTTGTCCATGACATATTTGGAAAAGGGAACCTAAATTTGTTAATGGGAAAGAGAAGACATAGATGGAATGGCAGGCACACAATCGAGGAAGTTGAATTTGGCATTAGGGCCTCTCAAGAAATACATTGTGGCGTCGTAAGCATGGGTGACATACTAGATGGTGTCTTTTCCAGGAAACTCATGTATCTTTCATTGTATTGATAATGATTAAATATGTAATGTCATTTTGCTAATATGAAGGTGAAGAATTTGGTGTCCAATTTGTAGTGTTTTTATGTTAATCTAAAAGTGAAAGAAGAATCCACCTCAAATTTGTGACATTGCATAGCATGTGTGTATGTTAATTTTCGACGTTACAGCAACAGAAGAGGAGAATCGGCATTGAATGATGATGAAGAAGAAGGATTTTGTCCATCAACTCCAATGCTATCCTCAATCAATGTACAAGTTTGGGGTCCTTGTCATGGTCGTCGTTTTTTTTTTCTCATGTTTCAGTTGCAAGTGTGATTTAGAGCCCAGTTGACTTCAAATCACGCAAATTTACTGAAATATCTCTTTAGTAAATCAAAGATCGCCTTTCTTTTTCTTACGTAGAATCCTCTTTCTCTAGATTTCATGTGGCAATAGTTTTTCAAGGTTTAAATTTTAACGGTACTCTTGCCCTCAAAATTTTAAAAAAATTCTATGTTAATACGTTGTTCATTGTGTTTAATGGGACATTGGGATCTAGATGGTTTCTTTTCAACATTTGTGGACCAATATACCTCCTTTCTTTGGGATGCCTTATAGTTCAAATATATAGGGCTCGGTCTTTATTTCTTATCAATATCAGATGGTTGATCTACTTTACTTTACTTTGATATTGATTTCATTTCTCATGAATACATATTTTGATAGAAAGTCATCGCGAACATGGTATTCCATATGGATTGTTAGTTATTACTTGGTTAATGCTAAATACCAGCAAATCCTTCACACGGCACAAACTACCTCGAAAAAACCACCTCTTTAAATACCTCATATATTACGATGAAGGAATAAGAATCTATAAGTTTTTCCATATCCTATAACTGAACACATCCTCTGTTATTTTTTATAAACGTGGGATGCTATATGGATTGTTAGTTATTACTTGGTTAATGTTATATACTAGCAGATCCTTCACACGACACAAACTACCACGAGAAAACTACCCCTTTAAATACCTCATATATTACGATGAAGGAAGAGGAATCTATAAGTGTTTCCCTACCCTATAACTGAACACATTCCTCTATTATATTTTATAAAGAACRGAGCATTACACTTAAAAACTATTGTAAATATTTTTTCACAATCTGTGACATATCCAATCGTGTATATAAAAATAGGATAAYTAAATGATGATCTATTATCTTTTGTCTAAATTGGGAAACGTTGATGAGTTCAAAGCAAGCTAGAATTATTATTTTCAGTGTAATATGTTGGTGAGGCTCAGTAGAGGAGTCTAATTTTTGAGTTCATATTGGAAAAAATTAAGAGCATTGTACTATATGGTGCCTTTGTGCAGGAAGTGGAGCCTGGTTTTTCAATCTATATTCCTTCAAGACCAGGGTTTGTGTACAATGAGATCACAACAGTATGTATTTTGTTATGGCTAGTAGCTTAGTGACAACGTACAGGTTTGTCATTTATCCATATGTTGCATAATGGATATTGGGGCCTTCTAATGAATTTACTTATGATGAATTGGACAACCAATTTAGGCAAATCACACTTCAAAGGAATGAACTAGCATGCACTTGTGTTGTAATTGTAGTTCAGTCCCTGCAGTGGCCATGTTTCTTGCACAAAAAAATCTTACCAACAGTGAACATGATGACATATTCAGATCAGATCAATATTATAAAAATTTTGGAAGGGAATAGCCAGCAGAATCTATGAACAAAGCATTGCAAAGGTTGTTTGAAAATGGTTCACACTAATATGGATATCTGCATTTGGTTGATGAATGGAAATTTCCTTGCAGGTGCTTTGGGGAGAATCCACTATGATAGAGGCGGAGCGTATTCTACTTAGGAAAAAACTTGAGGATCCAGCTAACCAGATATTCATGCTTTAACCAGAGATTCATTTTGGTATCAGATAGGTAAATATTTGTCAAATTTCATGCACAACAACTTCACATATAATGGTTGAAGGAGTTGAAGAAAGAACATCGTTAGGATTGGAGACTTCTCTAGCCATAGATCACAAAGCAATGCCAAGGCATTTGGAATTTCTTCTACATATTAGAGTGGACATAATTGGAATCAAGAGTTGTAACATGTTCTCATCTAGTTGCTAATGAGGTTGAAGAGAGAAAACCTCCTTCAGTAGATAGGGTACAAGAAGAATTGTCAAGACGTTTTTCTTTTCTTCAAAAAATTATGATAGATAAATTCCCATTTATGCAATCAAGAACTAGCATGTCAAGTATAGTGGTTGATGAAGTTAAAGAAAGAATGGAAATTAGATTGGAGACCTCTTTAGCTAGAGAAAGAAGAAGAAATTTTGGGAAATTTGGCACTAATTAGACATATTAAAGATACTAGGTTGGCTTCTATTAGGGGAAGATTGGCTAGTATTGAAAGAACGCTTGAAACATTAGTGAGTGTTGCTCATTAGTCTGAGCATGCTCAAAGTACTGGTCTTGTACAGTTGGCTACAAATAATTTGAGCTTTCATTTGCTAGAAGGAAAACATCTTTAAAATCCTTTCTACTCCTGAGACATGATAGCTACATGTTTTATGAATTGTCATGTTTGGTAAATTTTTCACTACATGAGATGTCGTCAATTAAGGGATTCAACTAGAGCCTTTGAATCATTTTTTACTAGTTTATGTGTAAACTCCAGTCACCCTCCAGTTTTTTTGTTCTATGTAAATATTGTTGCCTTCCTTTAACATCACATTCTCGTAGTCTATGTTTTCAATGATAGTGTACCTTCAATGTTGCTTCCAAATCAATAATATATCTCACCAAACGTTAGTTCATTTATTTCAACTACAAATTGAAGGGCTCTTGTAATAGAAAATTTGAAATATTACACTATATTATTCTAATAGAACAACTAACCATCGGGTTTGGTATACTTCATAATTCATGAGAGGAGCTATTGCTTTCAACTTTTCAATAAAAAATCATAATTGGTCTTTATAAGGGGCCTTAATATATTCCTTCCTTTGGATCTGAATGCTCTTTACAAGTGCCCATCTGAAAATCAAAGTCATGTTCCTAAAAAAATGTCTCATAATTCTCATCATATTAGGAGATAACTCAAATCATATTTATTTCTTGTCCAACTACTACCTTTTTTGTCCAAGTGGTGAGTACTCAATTCTTGCATCCTAACTTTGATGAAGAAAAATAATGTTTTCAGGTCATGCCCTTGAACCCATGTTTGGTATAGATTTGAAAATTGTAGTTTCCCATAAACATTGTGTGCTAGTCAAACAAAGAAAATTTATAATATGTCCATGCATCATTCAAATATTTGAAACATAAGTTTGAATCCTTGAAAAAATCATTGGATTCATATCTAGATTGGAACCATGTTTTTGGTTCAATGCCCTTAGAAAGATGTTTGGCTAGAGCACCGACAAAGTGAGACTGTAGTATACCTAGGGAGGTAATATGGGATACCTATGGAGGTACCCAATGGGAATGTGGTTATGTATTATTAGTGGAGGCCATTCAATGTAAGGTGGACTAGGTCGACTATATTATTAAATAAGGTACACTATCATGGTACTTAAATATAATAAATATGCTTTCAAGAAGATTATTTCTCTAGAATGTTCCTAGAAGATAGAAAATGCTATATAAAGAAGTGTAAGCAATGTATTGAACCATAGTGAAGAATATTTTCATTGTAACAATCAAGCATTGCTTGAGGAATGTTATCCTTCCTTAAGGCTTAATATATGGTGTTACCTTGCCTCAAGGGTTTTGACTATTTCTTTTGTTAAGTATTTTGGTGAATGGTTTGTTTTTTTCTTGTTAATATTGTGGGTTTATTTTGAGATTTATCTTCAGATCTATTCAGATACTTTACAACTGGTATCAGAGCACTTTCCTTGGCCAAAGAAGGGAAGAATTTTTGGCTCTTTTTGCAAAAACAAATTCTAGGGAAAAAAGAGGGTGGTGCACTTCCAGTTCATATATGAAACTTTTTGAGCTGAAATTTGAAAAACAAATTGGATATTTTAATTCCTCTCGAAAAAAATTTCAATTTAAAAAAACAAATCGATCGAAACGAAGTCCGGGAAGTGAAGTTATCAACATTTTAAATTCAGCAATTTTTCAGGGTTTTCTGGAAAGAGGCGCACGATTTACGCAGTAAGTTATTTTTACACCCTAGTTTTTGTTGAAAAATTATTCCAAGAATGTTGTATTTTACGAGAAGAGATGATGGCCCTAGTATTGAAGAATATATACAATACAAAAAGTCGGTATGGAAAGAAAAGTGGAAATCTCATCTACACTGGGGTTTCAAAGATGTGGCTCTCATATGGTGGCAATCAATTGACTATTCTGAGTGGATGTCATCTTCTAAGGAAGCACTTGAAAAAATAATTTTAGACAAGTGGTGTCATGCCAATATTAAGGATAAAGAACACACCAAGGGTTTATTTTCATGTGGCAAATCTATATTACAGGTTCATGGTTTTATTCACAAAGAAAATGTTGTTGTTTCTATCAACCCTAGTTGCCAAATTTTTTTGTCAATGTTCAGTTGGTTAATAGATTGAAAGTTCCTGCAAAGAATATTCAAAGCACACAGGTTGTCAGTGAAAATGTTCAACTTTTTAAAGATTTGAAGATCACTATGCATAAATACGTTTTGAATTCATATTTTCAAGCTATAGATATGGGTGATATGGATATTGTTTAGGATATCCTTGGATAGAATAAATGGGTACCATTAATATTAATGTGCAAAAGAATTTTTTGAATTTGTGGTACAAGAAAAAAAAATCACATTGCATGATGTGTCTCTTAGTAAGCCAGAAGGGCCCACAGTGGAAAGCAACGAAGTTATTGTAGAGTCTAAAGTTGAATCAAAGGCAGAATCTACAGAAGAAAATGAAGTAAAGCCATGGGAAGGACACACTAAAGAAGCCAAGGATATAATTGACTCAAAGGGACACCAGGTGGCATAATTGAAGAAAAAAGGATTGATTCCTACAATTGTTGTATATCGCCATCCATATCATATCAAGAAATACCAGTAATCAAGGCCAGGGTGTGTGCATCAACACATTTATGCACCAGCAAGAAACCAAAAAGGAAACCAATCTAGAGGTGCATGGAGGCCTACAAGCAGTACAGGAATACATTAGGCTAGATAACCAATCCCATGGCAACACTGACACAATGCAAAGCAAGATCAGGGTGGCAAGGCAACAGTTGGACATCATGTTCGTCTTCCATTAAGATGGATGGGTGTTTATACTTGGTACCAATTGGCTACATTGCTTAGCCGATCATATTGATATTGTATGGTTTCTTCATGTGTTTCGAGGACGAAACATGTGAAGGGGGATGGAATGTACCTAGGGAGGTAATATGGGATACCTATGGAGGTACCCAATGGGAATGTGATTATGTATTATTAGTGGAGGTTATTCAATGTAAGGTGGACTAGGTCCACTATCATGGTATTTATATATAATAAATAGGCTTTCTAGAAGATTATTTCTCTAGAATGTTCCTAGAAGATAGAAAATGCTATATAAAGAAGTGTAAGAAATGTATTGAAGCATAGTGAATAATATTGTCATTGTAACAATTGAACATTGCTTGAGTGTTATCCTTCCTTAAGGATTAATTTATGGTGTTACCCTACCTCAAGGGCTTTGACTATTTCTTGTGTTCAATATTTTGGTGAATGGTTTGGTTTTTTCTTATTGATATTGTGGGTGTATTTTGAGATTTATCTTCAGATCTATTCAGGTACTTTACAGAGACACTATTCTCTACATGGGATTGCTATGCTGAAGTTAAAAATTTGATCTAATGTAAATGCTTCATTTGAAACTTCCATTTTTGGGGGAATACATGGGGACTCGATGTGTATTGGATAGATGTCATCCACATTTTTTCCTTTCCACGGTTTTATGTCATTAGTGGATATGACATTGTATTAGGGTTTGTCAATGTAAAGGGGCACTCTTCTAGTAAGAATATACTAATGCAATTCACAATAATCCAATTATGATCTGAAACTTAATTAGTGGTTACAACATTACCTATGCTTTTCTTATGTCTTTGATGATCATCATATATTAATCGGTGGTTGTAACATTGCATATGCCTTTGATGATGATCATATATTAATCAATGGTTGCAACATTGCTTATGCTTTTCTTATGCCTTTGATGATCATCATATATTACCTTGAGAAGTTACATTACTATGTGTACATGTGGTTACATCGTTTTAAATCATCTCAAAAACAAAATCACATCGTCTTTAAACAATGTAACCACACCAATTCACTTTGATGTTTCCTTCCGTCTTCAGGGATATGCTAGTTTAAATGAAAGATTTGAACCAGAAATAATACAAAGAAGACAAATTTGAAATAAGGTGTATTTGATTTCAAAAATAAAGTGGGTTCATTCAATGTGCTAAATTATAATTGTTTAAAGGGTGAATGTCCAATTATGTGATCTAGTGTTTAACAAATTTGGAAAAACTGAAATCTTTTAGAATTATAGGATGATCCAAGGTATTGCATAAATGATTTATTATGAAATTGACTTAGTTTTAGTTGTAGAATTTTTATTTATAAAAAAAAAATGTAGTTTTATAAAAAACATTTTTATTAAAATATTCATCTTCACAAATTTATGAATATACTATATGAATTTATGAATTTACTATATCAATGTAGAATGTAGTTTTTATAACTTTGGAAAGTATAGTAAGTGCATTCACAAGTAAAGATGTTTTGGAAGATGAAAAGAATTAGAGAAAAAAAAATTAAAATATTATAAAGAGGTGATCTTGATTTGTAACATCAAAAGTATTTCTTTGTTTTGATTAGTGTAAAAAATAAAAACAACATTATTGTCAAAATAAGAATAAATTATTATGAGTTTTATAATAAAACAAGGCATTGGACAATTCCCAAAACTTTATTCAATGAAATCGATCATCTTTGTGACACTAAGAGGACACTAAAAGAGTTGAAGGTGAAAAACACTTTATCTTAGAATGTCCTCTATACCTAAATTAAATCTCAATTTTAAAAAATTTGTCTCAATACCAAATTCTAAAAAAATCTAAATAATCATTTACCTTTCTTAAATATAAACCAAATTTAATATTAATAAATATTAACTACCATCATTATCATTATGAAAGTTCATTTTTTATATTAAAATATTATATATGTAATCTCTTAAATTTAAATTAACTTATGTCAAAGGGCGAGATTAGATTTCAAACAGTAGTGGGAGGAGACACCTTAAAGGTTGGTGTATATGTCGACGAGATTAGATTTCAAACAGTAGTGGGAGGAGACACCTTAAGGATTGATGTATATGTGGAACGGTTTAAATTTTCATAGACCACACGCTATCAAACAGAAATAAAAAAAAAATTATAAAAACTTTTAATAAAAAAAAATCTTGTAATTTTTTAAATTTAATTATAATAAAAATATAAGATGTAATAATATTTAAGTGTTTACTATATATTTGAGAAATAAGTCAATTTGTGATAACATGATAATATTGTGATAACATGATAATAGTTATAAATTTGATAACAAAAAAAATTGAATTTAAATTTTATTACTTTATTATATATTTGAGAAATAAGTCAATTTGTGATAACATGATAATATTGTGATAACATGATAATAGTTATAAATTTGATAAGAATTTTTCAAAAAAAATTGAATTTAAATTTTATTATGTAAAACAAATCTTACAAAAATTTTAATAGTTATAAATTTGATAAAAATTTTTCAAAAAAGATTGAATTTAAATTTTATTATGTAAAACAAAATCTTACAAAAATTTTAATAGTTATAAATTTGATAAAAAAAATTCAAAAAAGATTAAATTTAAAT
>JASDQU010737056.1:93560-132023 GCA_032191745.1 Picea mariana | reverse complement strand
TAAACAATTAGTAATTACTTTGTTATTTTATTAATCTTCACAATAGATTATCAATGGACTTGTATTTAAAATCAATTATATAAATATAATTAACAAGAATTACAAGGCTTTATAAAGAGTAGTATGATATTGTGAAGGACATCAGTCATCTTTAGAGCACCAACTCTTGGAGACACAAATCCCCTTCTTTCATGCACCAACTCCCTTATTTTAGGGCACTAACCCTAGGAAGCACCAAATCCCTTTTCTTTAGAGCACCAACACTGGGAAGCACCAACTCCCATGTTTTTCAGGGCACCAACCTTAGGAAGCACCAACTCCCTTGTTTTCACAATTTACTTAGTAAATGATATGAATCCTTCCTTGCTCCTCCCTTCCACCCTCACTACATAAGTATCATCAGTTTTTCTTCTTGGACTCTGCTTTTTCTTTTGATCTTCTGATCAGGACTGCATAGTCACTTTCTTCTCATTATTATTTCTTGTTTATATAGTCTTCCAACTGGTGTGAATTTGAACCATTGTGTCTTTTGACAATGAACCATTGTACCCTTTCATTTAAATGATAATATTAAACTTTAAGTAATATCATTTTTCCTTTTTATTCTTTATTCATAATGCTCATGTTTTAACTCTTCTTTAATCATGATTGTGTATTGGTTCATTAGTATACAGATCTTGAATTATTGTAAATTTGAGTCTTAAGCGATAGCACTCCCTACAAACCAAAATTCGTGTGATCGCGAGCTCAAAACCATGAGCTTATCCATTCCAAGCATTGTTTTGTTATCACTTTCTTCTTCTACCCCTATTCTTCTACATGGGATTGTATTCAAACATCTAAGGACTTATTTACTTCTAGCCCCTTTATCTTATTTAACTTATCACGTGACCAGTGTTGGAACCAGGTTCTCTGGTACTTTGTCCTTTGGGACTTCCGACCTTTGCAGTCATTCAATCCTCCTAGAGTACATTTCATCAAAGTGTGTATACTGTATTCACTAGTAGATCAGATGGTCAATATTTAATCTTTCATTGGATGGGTGATCCTGGATTATCCAGAGGCTTCAAACAAATCAACGGTCAATACTTAATTTGTAGTTGAGTGGATGATTTTCGTTCACTTAGGGACTTCGGTGTTTCGAGACTCCGTCCTTTGTAGCCTTCCAAATATTATGGAGAAAATTTCATCGAAGGGTGTATCAACACTCCCTGCTTGATAACCTTCACATGTCAAGGAGCTAGGACTGTATAATTAGGCACAAAGGAGCTCTCGGTCTTCGGGTATTCGACTATTCATGACTCAGAGACCTCGGGCTACTCGAACTCTAAAGCAGTTCAATCCCTCCAGAGTGTTTATCTACAGAAAAAGTCATAAAGCTATGGTGACCGGTTGTTGTCAATTATTAGTACACCTTACGGTATCCTTCCACTGTACTCGATCGAACGATCAAAAGATATTTTGGTGGATCTTAGATCAACAACTAACATCAATTCGCGACTTTGGCCATCAACTCTTTGGACAGTTTTGCTGGTAGGAGAAGTTGGTTATCCCCGAACTGACGTGGCATGATGACATCACCTATGATGACGTGGACCCGTAGTGGGTGTGCCACATGTCACCGTGATTTGTGACTTTCACAGACCTTATGTGCATATGTATTTTGACACTTGTCATCATCTGATTAGGCCACGTATCCTTGCTGACGTGGTCTTGCTGACTAGGATTTTTACTTTTCATTACTTTGTAGCTTCATGGGTTTTGGGACTTTTATACCATCCTTCAATCATTGCCGAAGTGTTGAATAAATCTATCATTGTAGATATTTCCTTTTCTTTGTCATATGAACTTTGTTTACTATGGGACTTTGTGCCTTTGGCCCCACTTATCGTATCCTTCCACTACACTTGATCAAAGATTGACGGGATTTCCTTGCTCTTCCTCTGATCCGATGGTCGATGAGAGTTATCGACTTGGGGGCTTCAACCTTCAGGTAAATTTACATGTTTCAGACTTATTTTCACTGGAGTGGTCAGCGTCAGAGTTGACCACCTTATTTCCTTTAGTGTGATCTGACGGTTCAACATCTCCATTCCAGATCGACGGTCTGTGCTTAAATCTAGATCAAACATTGATCTAACTACTAGGAAACCATCTGAAGCTCCTTCCTGATCGACAATTGGCATTATTTTGTGACTTAGGGATTTCATGGATTCTTACTTGTTTCCAATAATTGTCGAAGTGGCGAATCTCTTTAGTACCGAAGCTTTCTATCTTCTGCTTGATCCAACAACTGAGAACTCACCCAAACTTTCTCCACGAGATCTGATAGCCAACATTTACTTCATGATTTCAGAGGTTTCAAGACTTCGTGTCTTATGGGATCTGCTTATCTTATCCTTCCACTTGATTATATCTGACGATCATGATAGATCCCAAACTAATCTAACAATTGTTGTAACTCGATCCTTTACAAGGGATTCTTCTGTGTAGTCTCGGGCTTCTATGCGACCTGCTACATTATCTCTCCTATGCTTTGATCTCATCACTTGCACTCTCTTGACATCAATGACAATATCATACCATTTTGTCCAACATTCTCCCCCTTTGGCATTGATGGAAACCTTTTCTTTGAAATATTTCTATTGTTTATCAATTTTCTCCCCCTTTGACAACAATGACAGAAAGGATCTTTCTTCGCTTCCCTTGTGGCGAAGCTCCCCCTATCCATGCACCCCTTTTCTTCCGATGTGACCTTTAAGTTTTTAATGAGGTATGTGAATTACTCCCAATTTTTGTCGAATATTTTCAAAGGTACCCATGGGCAAAGGTTTTTTGAATATGCCTGCAATTTGTTCTTTGGTGTCCACATACACTACTTTAACCACTCTTTGAGTAACCTGATCTCCTAAGAAATGGTATTTAATTGGGATGTGTTTGGTTTTAGAATGCATTACTAGATTTTTAGAGATACATATGGCACTAGTGTCATCACAATTAATAGTAATGGGATCATCATGTCTTATTTGTAATTCTTTTAAAGTTTGCTTCATCCAAATAACTTGTGTGCAGCAGGATGCATCAACAATGTATTATGCCTCTGTTGTGGATAGTGATGTGGATGTGTGTTTCTTACTTAGCCATGCTACTAGACATTTTCCTAGAAAGAATGCTCCTCCATTGGTGTTTTTCCTATCATCTATACTACCAGCCCAATTTGCATTAGTGTATGCATTTAATGTAAAGTCTTTTTTCTTTTGGATACCATAATCCAAATTCTAAGGTCCCTTTAAGATATCTAAATATTCTTTTTACTTATTTTAGATGAGTTTCCCTAGGTGTAGATTGAAATCTTCCCACTAGTCCTACAACCTGCATGATGTCAGGTCTAGTTGTTGTTGAATAAAGAAAACTTGTGATCATTGATATGTACATAGTCTGATCTACTTTTGGTGAGTCATCATCTAGGATTAGCTTACATCCAGTGACCAAGGGACTACTTACTGGTTTACTATCTGCCATTTGGAATTTATTCAACATTTATTTGATATATTTGGTTTGGGAAATAAATATTCCTTTTTCTAATTGAGTGACTTGGAAACATAAGAAGAAGGACAGTTATCCCAACATAGACATTTCAAACTCTTCTTGCATTTCAGTTGCAAATTTTCTACTCATTATAGTAATATTACTCCCAAATATGATATCATCGACATATACTACCACAACAATCATATTTTGATCTTCAATTTTGATATATAAGTTGTTTTCAGTAGCCCCTCTCCTATATCCTTGTTTTTGTAGGTAAAGATCTAACCTTGAAAACCATGCTCTTGGGGCTTTCTTAATACCATATAAAGATTTCTTTAGCTTGCACACATTCTTGATTTTTTGTTAGCATGAATCCTTCTGGTTGTTCAACATAGACTTCTTCTTCTAGAGTTCCATTCAAAAATGTTGACTTCACATCCATCTGATAAATATTGAAATTCTTGAAGCATGCAAATGCCAAGAACATTCTGATGACTTCTAGTCTTGCTACTGGAGAAAAAGTTTCTTCAAAATTAATACCTTCTAATTGAGCATATCCTTTGCAAAATAATTTGTCTTTGTTCTTTATAATCTCCCCATTTTCATTTTGTTTGTTCTTGAAGATCCACTTAGTTCCTACCACATTCTTGTTCTTAGGTCTTGGAACTAATTTCCAAGTCTGGTTCATCTCTATCTAGTCAAGTTCTTCATTCATTGTGTTTGTCCATTTTTTACTTTTGTTGGCTTATTTAAATGATTTAGGTTCTATCATAGACAACATTGCTTGTTTTGAGTCAAATGTGAGTTTCCTTCTTGTTTCTACTCCTACATTTTTATCTCCAATGATCTGACTCTTAGGATGATTCTTTTGAACTCTTTTAGATGGAGCTTTTGGCAAGGGTGTTTCTTCATTGTCTTCTTCATCAGTATATAGTTCATTTTCTCGTGTTTCATTATCATCATCTTCTTGTTGCAATTCTACATCATCATCTTCTTGTTGAGATTCTTTATCAATTTTTGATATGTCTTGGGATATGATATTCTTTAGTTTTAGATCATCTATCTTTACATTGACACTTTCCACTATCTTTAGTAGTCTAAGATTATAACATATGTATGCTTTCTTATTAGGTGAATAACCTAAAAATATGCCTTCATCAGATCTTGGATCAAACTTTCCTAAATTATATTCATCATTCTTAATGTAACATTTACTTCCAAAAATTCTAAAGTGTTTAATAGATGTTGTTCTACCAAACCATAGTTCATAAGGAATTTTTTCATGGTTGGGTCTCAACTAAGCTCAATTAAAAATGTGGATTGTTGTGTAGATTGCATCTCTCCATAATTTGTCTGTAAGCCTGGCTTCATTTAACATGGTTCTTGTAGCTTCTTGAATTGTTATATTTTTCATTTCCACCACTCCATTCTGTTGAGGAGTCTTGGGAGCTGAAAACTGTCTTTTGATACCATGATTTTCACAGAATTGAATGAAATATTTAGAGGTGAATTCTCCTCCATTGTCTGATCTCAAACATTTAATTTTGATATCCATTTCATTCTCTACAAGGACTTTGTATGTTTAAAACTTCTCAAAGGCTTCTAATTTTTCTTTTAGAAGGTATACCCGAGTCATTCTTGTGTAATAATCAATGATCAACATAAAATAATGTTCACCATAAATACTTTTAGTTCTGGTAGGTCCAAATAGATCTGTGTGAATAAGTTCTAATGGTTTTGTTGTGGAATGCTCTTTTGTTTTGAAACTAACTCATGTTTACTTCTCTATTTAACAATGTTTACAAATAGAGTCTGAAGGCTTAATAATTTTTCGCAGATCCCTTATTTCATCCTTGTTGTTGGATTTGATTATTTTCAAAGATTAAATGTCCCAACCTTCTATTCCATATCCAACTTTCATCTTCTTGTCTTAAACAACATTTTTCTCCTTCATCTACATCAAAGATGTACACATTGCTAGATGTTCTTGGTGCAACTGCTACTAGCTTTCCAGTATCCTTTTTTTTATCTCACATTTATGAGAATCAAAGGTAAGTATGTGACCTTGATCACATTTCTGACCTACACTTAGGATATTAGGCTTGAAATATTCTACCATAAGTACATCTTATGCATTGGTCTTGTTATTCCCTAAACTGATAGTGCCTTTTCCCAGTATTTTGGCTGACATATTATCTCCAAAAGTTACTTTTCCTTTTCCTTTTTCTTTCTTTTCTAACTTGAGAAATTTTCTTTGATCTCCAGTCATGTGTTTGGAACAACCACTATCTATATACCACTAACATCCTTGGTTTCTCACATATAGGGCTACATTGCGCTATGTTTTATTTATTTGTGTTTTCTTCCATATTTTTTTATTGTTGGGAATATTTATCCTTTTTTCATATTTTGACAATCTACATTCACTAGCTTCATGACCATAGTTGTTGCATTTGTAACATTCAACATTGTAGTCTTATAAGGGAGAGAAGGAGTTATAATTTCCTCTTTCTACATTATCCTTATTATTTTCATATCTTTGAACATTTCTTGGATTGTACTTTCTATAAGCTTTACAATGTATTGTTTTATGTCCAAAATTTTTGCAGGAATAACAATAACCAAGGAAGATATATTGAATTATGTTAGAGGGATTCCTTCTGATGATTATATTCTTCTTGTCATATTTTTCTTTAGTAGGAAGTGCAGATTTATGTTTATTTGGGATAGTTTTCAATGGTATTGTTCTTTTCTTATTTTCTTTTCTTCTTATGGAGTTCTTATGAACATTTGCATAGTTGATTTTGTCATTCTCTTGTCCTATAGAAGGATCATATCCTAGTCATGTCTTATCATTGATGATCTCTGACAGCTAAGAATGTTGTTCAATATTTTTGAGTTGTTCTCAAACTTAGACTAAATATCTTCTTTTTCTAGTTTCCTTTTTAGTTGAAATATTTCATCCTCCAATATCTTACATATTTGTTGTTTTTCATTGAATTCTTTATTCAATATTTATTCTTTTCTTTTGGTTTCTTGGAGTTGATTTTTTAACTTAATAGTCAATTGTTCTGACTCGCTAATGGTTTTGGAAACCTCCTTTTCTCTTGATTTAGTAGCTTCTTCAATCTCTAGAAGTTGTTCCCTTAGCAAGTTGTTTTTATTTTTAAATTTTCTTAGTTCTTCAATTGCACGGATGAATTCTTCCCGAGGTTCACTTCTTCTTCATCTTCTGAATGATTATCATATTGAGTTTCCATTCCCATAAATAGAAGCTTTGGCTCCTTTTCTTCACTTTCTTCAAATGAGCTATTGTCTTCTTGGGTAAAGAAAGTTTTCTTCTTCTTGTAGAACTTCTTTTTATCTTTGGTTTTTCTTTTCATCTGATCTTTGAAGGTTCTTTCATCATCACTTTCCTCCTGCTTAGGATAGAGACATTTATTGGCAAAGTGTCTAATTTTTCCACAGTTGAAACATATTAGAGGAATCTTTCATTTGTATTTCCCAGTCCTTTTCTTGAGTTTCTTCATGAAGTTGGCACTTTCTTCATCAGATATATCTAATAACTCTTCATTGGTCTTTTTCTCTTGATTCATCTTTGTTTTATATGTCTTAAAGGTTGTTTCTCCTTTGATGGTTTTTTGTCCCCTGTTCTCATCTCATATGTTGTAAGAATTCCATGGAGTTGATCTACTATGAGTTTGTCAAGTTCTGGTCTATCTTCAATTGTGGAAATATTGGCTTCATATCTCATAGGTAATGGCCTTACGATATTTTTTACAATAGGTTTATCTATAAGTTCTTCTCATTTTTCTTTGATTGAGTTAACTACCTCATCTACCCTATGAAGGTATTCAACAATCTGTTCTCTTCATCTTTCATCTTCAAATTTTCAAATTGAGCTCTGTAGGTTTGTAGTTTGGATTCCTTGACTTTTCTATCTCCTTCATATACAACCTTCAGTTTGTCCCAGATATCCTTAGTTGACTAACAATGTATTACCTTCAAAAATATAGGATTTGTTAATCCTCCTAGAATGGCATTGATTGCTCTTGAGTTTTCATTGCAAATCTTATTTCCTACAGTATTTGTGGGTGGAGTAGTTGGTGCATTGTAACCATCTACAACATATTGTCAAACATCAAAACCAAGAGCCAACATGTAGCTTTTCATTATTATTTTCCATAGAGCATAACCACCTCTGTTAAACAATGGTGCTTTGTTGGAAGACATTCCCTCTTGTTGATTCATTTCTTTCAGGATCCACCTTCCAATTATTAGACAATGTTGAAAGTACTGACTTTGATACCAATTGTTGGAATACTGAGAAGGGGGGGTGAATCAGTATTACCTTTTTAAACAATTAGTAATTACGTTGTTATTTTATTAATCATCACAATAGATTATCAATGGACTTGTATTTAAAATCAATTATATAAATATAATTAACAATAATTACAAGGCTTTATAAAGAGTACTTTGAGATTGTGAAGGACACCAATCCTCTTTAGAGAACCAACTCTTGGAGACACAAATCCCCTTCTTCTGGGCACCAACCCTAGGAAGCACCAACTCCCTTATTTTAGGGAATTAACCCTAGGAAGCACCAACTCCCTTGTCTTTAGGGAACCAACCCTAGGAAGCACCAACTCCCTTGTTTTTCAGGGCACCAACCCTAGGAAGCACCAACTCCCTTGTTTTCACACTTTACCTAGTAAAGGATATGAATCCTTCCTTGCTCCTCCCTTCCACCCTCACTACATAAGTATCATCAGTTTTTCTTCTTGGACTCTGCTTCCGCTTTTGATCTTCTGATCTAGACTGTGGAGACACTTTCTTCTCACTATTCTTTCTTTTTTATATAGTCTTCCAACTGGTGTGAAAATGAACCATTCCATCTTTTGACAATGAACCATTGTACCCTTTCATTTAAATGATAATATTAAACTTTAGATAATATCCTTTTTCCTTTTTATTCTTTATTCATAATGCTCATGTTTTAACTCTTCTTTAATCATGACTGTGTATCGGTTCATTAGTCTACAGATCTTGAATTATTGTAAATTTGAGTCTTAATCAATAGGCACTCCCTTCAAACCAAAATTTGTGTGACCGCGAGCTCGAAACCATGAGCTTATCCATTCCAAGCATTGTTTTGTTAGATCTTTCTTCTTCTTCCCCTATTCTTTTACATGGGACCATATTCAAACGCCTGAGGGATTATTTACTTCTAGCCCCATTAGCTTCTTTACCTTATCATGTGACTGGTGTTGGAACTAGGTTCTCTGGTACTTCATCCTTCGGGACTTCTGACCTTTGCAGTCATTCAATCCTCCCAAGGTACATTTCGCCGAAGTGCGTATATTGTATTCACTAGTAGATAGGACGATCAATATTTAATATTTTGTTGGATGGATGATCCTGGCTTATCCAAAGGCTTCAAACAAAATGACTGTCAAGACTTAATCTACAATTGAGTGGATGGTTCTCATTCACTTCGAGACTTTGGCGTTTTGGGACTCCGTCCTTTGCACTCTTCCAAATCTTCCGGAGAAAATTCCATCGAAGGGTGTATCAGCACTCCTTGCTTGATAACCTTCACATGTCCAAGAGCTAGGACCGTAGAGTTAGGCACAAAGGAGCTCCCACTCTCCAGGTATTCATCTATTCATGACTCTGGGACTCTAGGCTACTCGAACTCTAAAGTGTTTCAATCCCTCCAGAGTGTTTACCTATTGAATAAGTCATAATTTTTTGGTGACCGCTTGTTGTCAATTATTAGTACACCTTACACTATCCTTCCATTGTACTTGATCGAACGATCGAAAGATATTCCAGTGAATCTTAGATCAATGCCTAACATCAATTCGTGACTTCGGTTGTCGACGCTTCAGGTAGTTTTGTTGGTAGGATAAGTTGGTTATCCTCGGAGGCTATAGTCTCGGATTGACGTGGTGTTCCAACGTCGCCTATGATAACATGGACCTATAGTGGGTGTGCCACATGTCACCGTGATTTGTGACTTTCACAAACCTTATGTTCCATATGTATTTTGACACTTTTCATCATCTAATTGGGCCACATGTCCTTGCTGACGTGGTCTTGCTGACTAGGATTTTTAATTTTAGTTACTTCGTAGCTTTGGGAGTTTTGGCACTTTTATACCATCCTTCGATCATTGTCGAAGTGTCGAACAGATCTATGACCGTAGATATTTCCTTGTCTTGATTAGACGACCTTTGTTTACTCCGGGACTTCATGTCTGTGGCCCCACTTATTATATCCTTCCACTACACTTGATAAATAGTTGACAAGATTTCCCTGCTCTTCCTCTGATCCAACGATCAATGATAGTTCGTGACTTCGGGGCTTCGACCTTTAGGTAAACTTACATGTTTTAGAATTCTTTTCATTAGAGTGGTCAGCGCCAGAGTTGACCACCTTCTTTCCTTTAGTGTGATCTCACGGTTCAACATTTCCATTCCAGATCGACGGTCAGCGCTTAACTCTAGATCAAATCTTGATCTAATGGCTGGGAAACCATCAGAAGCTCCTTCCTAATCAACGGTTGGATTTATTGCGTGACTTCATAATTTAGTGGATTCTTACTTGTTTCTAGTAATCGCCGAAGTGGCAAAGATCCGAAGTACCAAAGCTTTCTATCTCTTGCTTTATCCAACGACTAATAACTGACCCAAATTTTCTCCACGAGATCTGACGGTCAATGTTTACTTCACGATTTCAGAGGTTTCAAGACTTCATGTGTTATGGGGTCTGCTTATCATGTCCTTCCACTTGATTCTATATGACGATTAGGATAGATCCTGAACTAATCTAACGGTTGTTGTAACTTGATCCTTTACAAGGGATTCTTCTGTGTAGGCTCGGGCTTCTGTATGACCTACTTCTTATCTCTCTTGAGCTTTGATCTCATCACCTGCACTATGTTGACATAAATTTCAATATCATACCATTGTGTCCAACAAATAGATCTTCCAATAAAAAATTATGCCAATTGTAAGTTATGTACCTTTCAAACCCTTAATTTGGAGTCTGTCCTCCTAGCCGACATTCCTTATGATGTATTTCTGCAATTTCGGTCCTTCTGAGTCTGGAATTTTGGCCTATATTAATCGGATATGTCCTCTCTATAATGCCACAAGTTTGACCAAACTTTGATGTGCCAAGTGAAAGTTAAGATAACTTTCCCAAACTTTGTTGCTTTTTGAAATTTTTTGGAGAGTGAACTTGTACAAAATGCCATGTGACCAATATTTGATGCATGAATCTAAAAATGGTACCAGAAATACTATAGAATGTCCCCTTTCAAATGCAACTAGTCTCACTAAATTTGTATCCTTGTTGAAGAAGATATGATGATTTTACCCAGAACACATGTTTGAGACTAGTAATAGGACTATTCAGAAACCCTATCTTCCACAGGGTGTATCTCTGAAATAAGTTGAAATTTATACCACATATGCCTTGCAATGTCTTTTAAATAACCTCCAAATTTTGTTGTCTGAATCATCCCAGAAAAAACGTTATAGTGAAAATGCTAAGATGACTTGCTTAGAGAAGAAAAACCCTAGGATCAATGCTCTGATACCAAATGTTATGATCCAATGTCTTAAAAAACAATAAAAAGTCAAATATTACAGTCCACTTCGAGGGGGAAACCTCCTTTTACAATATATCCAATTCAGAATACAACATGAGATGAGATGAGATTATCCTAAGACTATGTCTCCTTGGTATATATATATAGGAGACAAAGGGTACAATTATAATGAAGGGGTTCAAAGCCTACATACAAATATAACACAAGAAATGTGATAATTCAATAAGGGGTTTTATAAATAACATAGGTTTTGTATGGGGATTTGTCTAGGACTTAAAAATTACTCCCAATAGCTACAACTAGACTATCCCATGAATCTGATAGAGAAAACAATAAAACAATGCACTTATCTTCATTATTAATTTGAATGCCGATAGAAAAAAAATGTCTTACCACAATATTGAAGGAATTTAGATGCTCTATCACCAAGTCTCCATCATTCATCCTCAAGAGTTATAACTTCTTTACAAGGAAAAGTTTGTTTACCAAGGACTTAGACGGATAAAAATACCCTAACTTAACCCATAACACCTTGGTTGTAGCTTCTCCTAAGAGATTCAGTAACACTTAATCTAAAATGCACAACCAGATTGTGTTAATTTCCTTCCTATCCAATTTCTTCTAGTCTTCCATTGATATACACGTAAGTGAAATACCAAGATCCACAACAACCCATTCTTCTTTGTCTACCAAAATATCCTCCATCTTGAACTTCTATAGCTCAAAGCTTTTCCCATTAAATTTCTTGATCTTGATTTTAGAATTGCTCACCATTCTCTTTCACCACAATAATCACCACTACAGAGCTTCCATTGAAACTAGGCTTATCATGGACCCAATATAATTGAACCCTTAGCAACAAAGGAACCCCCTTAAGCTAATAATTGATTCAATACCATATGTTAATTTCAAGAGAGAGAAATAATATAGACACCACAAAATTCATGCACATAAAATACCAACAAGCACATAAAGCCAATGTTTACCCTGGAAACCTTTAACCGGGGAAACCAACACTCAAGATATATATCTTTATTGACCTTATCCAATGTGGCCAAACACTAGGTTGTTTGAGGCATTTTATAATGGATTTCTTCAAGCCTTTAAATAGGCTTCATCACATCAAATACCATGGATTACCCAATACCATGGGCTCGTAAACCACCAATGGTAAACCCATCAATGATTGTATCAAGGTTATCTTGTCTACCCTATGACTAATTCAAGATTAACCCAACAAAAAAGAGCATAAGAAAACTAGTAGGGTGTAACAAAACATTTTTGAAAAATCAAATAAACCAAGAACAATGCAAGAAAAATGTTTCTGAATCAAATATTTTACCCATTTTTCGAATCACCAAATACAAATGAGCATATCTTAGGAAAATAGAATCCTTTTTGGAAAAAACAAAAGGTGTTCCTAGATGGAAACAACATTCCAAATTCAATGGAATGGTTCACTCATCCAAATTGGGGAAATATAACTTCTCTTTGCATGCAAGATAACTACCAAGCATGATCATGCAACAGAAGAAATCAAATTCGATCTATACAATATTCCTTCTATAGTTGTCACAACATATCATGATCTTGATCAAAACAAGAGAAAAGCTTCACATGTGCTCAAATACCGTGTTCAAAAAATAAGGTATATTCACTAAGGTTGAACACCTTAATACATACACTCATGCATAGGTCTAGATACAAATACCAATGTTTATGTGGCTAAAAAACCATAAAGAGAGAAAACAATGCACAACATTAAAGGTGATTTATTAATGTAGAAAAATAGTTTACATGAACATTCCTCGTGACAATCATCAACAAATTATCATCTAGGTTATTAAATAGAGATCGTGGTTGGCGAATAAGGTGTCAAGATACCAATCAGGTTTCATTAATATTGAGGATATGTTGAACCATTGAATCAAATCAACAAATGATCATCTAGGTTATTGAAATAGAGATCATGGTTGGTGAATAAGGTGTTAAGCTACCAATCAGGTTTCATTAATATTGAGGAGATGTTGAACCATTGAATCACTCATGTATAGGAAATGATTGTGATTAACAAACTAATAAAACACAAAAACACACTAAAAACACATTTTACCTAAAATCATAATAGATCAAATTGAACCTAAACTAATTCCTAATGTCAAAATATCCTAACAATCTAATAGAGAATTTATGTAAGTGTATAGACATTCTTTACTTGTTTTCCCTTAGACTATTCTTAGTGAATGTTTTCTCCCATAAAGTTTATTTACTTGAAATAATGATTGAATGGCAAGTTTCATATTAGTCTTAAGCACCTTAATTATTTGTTATATACAACATTTTTCTTTTCCAATCCTCAAATTTCTATTGAATATTTTACTCTATCAAGCATGGGTTCCATTCATTGATTCATTCTATTACATATTTAGGTAAATCCCTCATCTCTTAATATACTATTTCAATTGAGTTAATGTCAACTACTTTTCTAGTTTAAATGAAACTACTTATATTATTTAATGATTTTATATGCAAATGGTGAAGTTTATATATGCATTTCTATCTTTTAATAAAATTAGAAATATCCAGATTTGGAACTAAACATTTTGGGTTGATAAGATTTAGAGGTGTCCCAATTACAAAGTCTCGTTAGTATCAATGACTATTGTGTCAATGAAAACTGCAATTATTAGGCAAAGAGGATAGAAGAAGTAAAAAGAAATTTTTCTGAAAAAAAAAAGCAAAAAAAACTTAAAATTATAATAAATAATAAAAATTCATTATATTAAGGAATATAAATGTTCTCAAATAAATATCTTATTAAAACACATAACTATAATCTAATTAATCATCTCTTTCATTTTTAATAAAAACTTATAAAACAACTCAACAATAAATTATGGTTGAATTAAACTCACATTTTAAAGATAAATTATTGTTAAATTAAACTCATATTTTAAAGATATACAGAGTGAGACATCCACATATCGTTTAGATGCTATTGTCTTTCCATATCTCATTAATGCACGTCATAATTAGGACTTATGAAATTTAGTAAAAGGTTCAGAGTGCATTGAAGGATTTGCTCAAAGGTAAATCTTTGGTTCTAGACAGTTTACCTATTGTTATTTTCAATCTTTGGGTTTTAGATATTGTATATATATATTTTTGGATAATGTGGGTTATGATATATGGTGATTTGCCAAGGGTTAAGTTATTATAGGTTTTAACAGTTAAGTTATTATAGTTAAGTTATTATAGGTTTTAACATTGACAAAATTTTGTTTGTTTTTTTATTTAATCATATTTATAAGATTATTATTTTTTATCATTAATTTTATATTATTTTTTTTTTTTAATTTTAAAATTTATGTGTTATTTAAAGTTTATGTAATTATTTTTATTTTTTAATTAAATAATAAAATTATATTATTTATTTAATTTTTTATTGAATATAAACTTAAAAATTTTATTATTAATTTGATAACCCAGTTTTATCAGTATTAAATAATTTGTCAATGATATATAATATTTTATTGATACGATAAAAACTTTACTGATGTTGACAATGGAGACTTTCTTGAAAATTGTATATATGTACCACATTTCTATTTAAAATGATTTGATTACCATTTAAAATATTAACTTCTATTATCTCATTATCCTTGTAAAGTTTTATCATTCTAACATTTAATATAAAGTAAATTATACCATTTCTATTTAAAATGATTTGATTACCATTTAAAATATTAACTTCTATTATCTCATTATCCTTGTAAAGTTTTATCATTCTAACATTTAATATAAAGTAAATTATATGTTAAAACTTTGAGTCACATAATTTTGGATATATTATAAAGACATTATCATTTTAACATTTAATACATTCTAACATTTAATACAAAGTAAATTATATGAAACATTTAATACATTCTAACATTTAATACAAAGTAAATTACATGAAAGTAAATTATATGTTAAAACTTTGAGTCACATAATTTTGGATATATTATAAAGAAATTATGTAACCTCTGCATTTAATTCACCACCCTTGCTCACAAGGTGACAAAAAAATCAGCTTAAAGGATCTTTTTCCCTCATCACATTTCCAAAGAAAAAAATTATATTTACACTCCTTTTCCTCTCATCATATTCCCAAAGCAAAGCAAGGTGGGTCATGTCTTATAGAAAGATTTGGATAGCATCATCATCACGTACGATGCCATTCATTTTTTTATCAATAGAAAAAACATGTAATTCTCATTAGATTGGATATGTACAAAGCTTATTATTATTTGTTTGAATTGGACCTTTCTATATAGTACACTCGAGGCTTTTGGGTTTCTCCATGTTTGAATTTAGAGGTTCTAAAAGTTTCATGTTACTGATTATTTGCACTTTTTGAATGGTTCTCCATTGAAATCCTTCTTTCCTTTCAATATTCAATAGGGATAAGAAAGGGATACCCCCTCTGTATCTTTTTATTATTCTTTCAATATTCAATAGGGATAAGAAAGGGATACCCTCTGCCTTTATCAATTTATTATATTTTTTTATTATCCTTTCAATATTCAATAGGGATAAGAAAGGGATATCCTTTCCCTTTATCTTTTTATTATTATCTCTTTATTATGATGGATGAAGTTTTTTTTTTTATTTTTTTATTATCATGGATGAAGGTTTCCTTTTATCTCTTTATTATTTTAGATGAAATTTTTCTTTCAATATTTAATTTTATTATCATGGATGAAGTTATGAGCTCTCCTTTTATCTCATTATTATTATAGATGAAATTTTCATTTCAATATTTAATAGGGATAAGATAGGGATATCCCTCTCCCTTTATCTATTTATTATCATGGATGAAGCTTTCCTTTTATGTCATTATTATCAAGGATGAAGTTTTGAATCATTCAATCATCTAACTTGTTTTAATGTTATTACGTATATTTTAGGTTTTGATTCTTTCTCATTTCATAACTTTTTTTTCTATTTTTATTTGCTAATGATAACATGTTTATAACAGAAAACTCCCAAAATGAATTTCTTTTTTTTAATCTTGTTTTCATTTTTTTAAGTCTTCTTTTCAATCTTGTTTTCATATTTTTTTAAAGCTTTTTTATCAATCTTGTTTCATTTTTTGGAAACCCTTCGATATTAAGACAAATGAAAATAAATCACATTATTTTTCAATCCACCATTATCTCTTGAGATCAATATTATTTGACTTTTACATTTTATTGTATTTTATCTTCTCATTTCATTACTTGTTTGGGTGTTCTTTTCATGGTGAGAAGTATTCATGGATTTTCTCTTCCCATTAGGTGTTTGGGTGTTTTTCTCATGGTGAAAAGTATTTAAGGGATTGATTGGACTACTCACATTAGTAATACAAAAATTAAATCTTAACTTTTAATATAAGCTTATTCTTTGTGGGTAATTTAGTTTTTATTAAATATGTAATTCAATCCCTTCCAATTTTATTAATCTCCATTCTTTTGGCTCTTCAAAAAATCATCAAAATATCAAGAAAATTCAAAAAACAAAAATGGGGTGGTTTTGATTTGGTTGCAAAGTGGTCTTTAGTATCCTAGAAATATATTTGATGTTGTAAATCTCATGAATTAATGGGGGCTTTCATGGTTAGTGAAAGAAGAGTGTTTTTAATTCCCCTACCCTAGTTCAAGTCTCATCAATGATATGTTTTCACCTTGGAGGATGCTTGTACCAGTGCTTATGTTTATGGTTAAGACTAAGTTTGTGTCCTAAGGTGACTTTAGAAAAAGAGAAACCCCCCACTCACAGCTTTTTAGCTAAAAGATTACAATTAAAATGTTCCAAGATGGTTGCATTAACTATAATACTCCTAAACTAGGGGAGGTAAAGCTTGTTGCATCAAGCTAAAATGAAGCTAGTTAATAGAAACTCATGGACAATTAGGGATTCTCAAGATGAGGAATATTAATCTTTTCTTATGTAGTAAGATTTTTTGGTGATGGTATCATGAAAGTAAATCTCCCTAGGCACATAGATGGAAACAAAAATATGCCCCTCGGATATCTTGATTGGATATTCCTAGAAGTCATGTTTTTAGGAAGGGGTATATGTATGGAATATAGTTAAGAAAGGACTTCATCTTCTTATTGATCATTGTTTACAATTCAAGATGGAACTTTTTCCCTTTTTTAGTATGATATTGGGTTTATATGCACATTTATGACACATCCTTAAACCTTTAGTGTGATTTCAATAAATAGGGGGATTGCTTCCATTATTATTGCACAATTTTCACAAAAGGAAGAGTTATCTCTTATAATACCATTTTTTACTTCTTTCATCAACGGAAACCTCGTCAATCTTAACCGATTCAAATCCCTTTCCAATTAGTGTATATGCTTTGTTCCAAGATACTATCTTATATTATTCCTTCTCAAATGTGATTTCTTTGATTAATGGGAAACTAATCACATTTGGTTATAGGTTTATATATCCCAAATTTCATTATTCCCGTGTCAATTGGAATGTAAGAGAAATTTGACTTTGGATAATATATACAAGGTAAGATTGTTAGGTCCTTCGCAGTGCTAAATGTGCATTCTTTATTTATAAACTTTTGATCATATTTTTCTTTTTTATT
The DNA here is from genome assembly GCA_032191745.1 of Picea mariana. Lineage (NCBI taxonomy): Eukaryota > Viridiplantae > Streptophyta > Pinopsida > Pinales > Pinaceae > Picea > Picea mariana. The sequence goes on along the minus strand of JASDQU010737056.1, from coordinate 114,237 downwards.
CTTATGCTTCCTACCTTTGGGGTTCATTTTTTATGCAATGCTAGGAATATTCCTATGCAAGTACATTGGCGCCAACATATCTTTACCTCAAGGATTGGGGTACAACTATGGAACATTGACCCTAGCTTTGTCGCCTATAACATATGGTTGGAACATAACAATGGAATATTTAATGAGAAGTTCACTATAATTTCTTACATTTTAGTAGAAAATACTAAGTAATGTTAAGGAGAACTTTGTCTTGGAAATGAAAGAAGTAGGATTTACTTTTACTAATCATACTCCTCTAAAATAAGGTTCATCTTTGGCACTTATTTTCATAGAATTCACTTTGATTATGCAACCAAAGGTAATCTTAGCTCTTCAACACTTGGAGGCATGTTAATCAATTCAATGGGATAGGTATGTTCCCATTTTTCTTCGAATATTGACATTGCTACCAATACTTTGGTTGAAACTATGGCTTGTTAAACAAGGGGTTCAATAAGATCATGAGATCTAGATTTAGTGTTTGGTGACTGATGAATATTCTTAATTAATTATTTACAAACATTAGCAAGCTCATCAAGGTTTTATATTGGTTGATATGCACACCCACTAACAATTTCGCATACCCTCGTGTCTTATTATGGCCTTATTGGCTTCTTTCAAATGTGTTCATTTTTTATATATTTAAAGGGATGATAATAGTATGGGTGATATCTTAAAAAATAAAAGTGTGTCTCTACTATGGGGAATCAACAAATGTTTTTATCTTGTCATCAATAACCTTTTCCCCAATTCTTTCAAATTCCAAGGTTGCTTGAGGTGAATATATGGCAATTGTGCCCATGATTTCCTTCATTTTTCTATATCCTTATCCCAAATTCTTTCAAATTCCAAGGTTATTTGAGGTGAATATATGGCAATTGTACCCATGATTTTCTTCATTTTTCTATATCGAGATTCTAGGTTTGTAACTTCTCATACATGATGTAGTAATCCATTCACTACTCCATGGTAGGTTTATTTTTAAATATTGCTACTATAATTATATGTGGAGAGATATGGTTATGATAGGTGCTTTGTTTGGTTCACATCTTTCAATCTCTTCTAACTAGTAGCATCAAGTTATTGATGCATCTTCTCTTCGTATACAACTTAGTAAAATTAATAGAAGTTGGTGGCATGTTCTAGAGGTAATATTTGGGGTCTTTTTCACCCTATATTGTTATGGTTGCTCATTTGGTCAACACCTCATCCTCTCACTCCCCAGTGCTTCACAAGTAGGGTATTTCCATGGTCTTTATTCAAACATGAACTTGTTTAGGGGTATGTTCCTATTTCATTATAATAAAATTGGTTTCCTTGTGTTCTTTCCAAAATTATAGATGATGTCTCTAATACTACATTTCTTTATGATTTGAATCTTATAGATGTATTTATTCATGTGTTATGCTTCTCATTATTAGTGTTCCTTTTTTATGTTTTTTTTTTTCTTTTGAAGAGGGAAAAAATGGTCTAGTTGTATGATAAATTAATTGGAGCACCTCCTTTTCCTAGTTCTATGGATTGATGTGTGGCTTTTGTAGGAAATATCACTTCTCTATTTTGTTGTTTGTGTTTATAAGAGGTACATGATTATATTACTCTCTTCTCATTCTCTTCTATTAGTTAGCTAGTGATTTGTTTTGGTTTCATATAGGTGTCCTCTCCGATATATAATTATGCATTTACTTTGGTTGATAGATATAACAAATCCAATGTCTTATCTGGTTGATTTGAATGGATGGTGGTGGTCATTATGGTTCAAGGTCAAGATGACCTTGTACATTTTAGGCATCTCTTTTAATTCTCTATCTCTATTTGCAAATGCATTCTCATCATATATTTTTGGATGATAATTTTATGTTTCATTAATCATATTCTACATCCATAGATACAAATCCCCCAACCTATGAATCCTTTCCTCGATATCTATTTTACAATATATTATTCAACAATTGAATATTGTCCAATTGGATTTATCTCTTCTTAGATTTTGATGTTTTTCTATGGATAATATCAATATTAATGCCACTTCTATCATTTGTTACCTTCAAGTTCTAGCTATGTTACATTAGTAAAATTAATTCTTGTTGAATGTTGGTTCTCAAAAAGATGGTAAATACTTCAATATTGAGCACCAACAATATGAAAGTAGTATACTCCCCCTTTATGTACAATGCCAGTGTACTTTGGTTCAAAAGGTAGATGAGGTTCGAACTCTAGCCTATGTTGTAAGTCTCAATCTTCAACATTTGTCTCATCAATGAGATTATTTCTCCTCAACGATTTTAATATCGATTTTAGAGGTACATGGAGTCCAGCATGGTTCTCGTTTAGTTAATGGAATTCCATAGAGATTTGTAGCTAACATATTTTCGACCTAAACCTAGTGAGCATCACTTTTTCATGTTTCAATGTTGTATATAGTCTCTACAACTCATATTTCTTTATGAATTGGCATACATGTTTTGTGATATAACTTAAAATCATGTTTATGTTTTCTCTTTTACAGTGTACTCTTCTTCAATGCTTTTTTTTGTTATATCGATAAATGTTTGAAAGTAAGGATCTTTTTTTATGTCAATCCCTTACACGGTTAAATATTGAGGCTTAGAAATATAATATTGTTGATATTTTTCCTTCCTGCTTAATACAATTTCACAGTTTTATTTTATTTTTTTTAATTGCTCCATTAAAATATCATATAAAAAAGTAAATGATGTGAAAAAGAGAATGACATGCTCTAAAACTTTAAGTGCGGCAGCTAGGGTTTTACACTACCTGCATCATCACCACCATATGGTTTCTTCAACCCTGAACCATTGTCTTCCCCGTAGAAAGAACGGAAACCTTAAAGCTCTTTGCCCCTTCTACAAATATATTATACATCCTCAAAGTCATTGTCCACTATGGATAGTCATTACCTTTGCAATGACCTCCATTTTGAAGAAGAAATATCCAAGGGTCACCTCGATTTTCACTATGAATAAGAAAGAACCAAAGGTCACTTTATCCTACACAAAAGTACCTACCTAAACCAACATCTTACCCCATTGTCGATTGATTAGGGAAAGCAATCGGTGTCTCCTTTCAGGCTCTTTACCCCTCATGTATATCTACTATCCACCCATAGAGTCACTATCCACTATGTATAGTCGCTACCTTTGCAATGCCCTCTATTGTGAATAAGAAATATCCATGGGTCACCTCAACTTTCACTGTAAAGAAGAAAGAACCAGGGGTCACTTTATCTTACATGAATGCACCTATCACAACTCTATATATTACCATGTTATTGACTAAAAAGGGAAAATAACCAATGTCTCCCTCCAGTTCCTTAGGATAGATGGTTCTCCTCGCTATGAACATTGGCCCCATGATCTCTCTAGGTCTTGTCTTGTCACCCCTATCACAAACCACGTCTTCCAGTTTCAAGGATGTGTTACTCAAAACCAACCCAGTAGTCTCAATTTATTAGATTCTCAGAGTTCAAATGGTTCATCAAGCTATGGCCCCATCAATGGAAATGGCCAAAGACATATTGGATTAGTCTCTCTTTTCAATGAGAATGGACTTGTCTACAGGTTCAATGGCCTCTAGCCAAAGATAGTAGATATACGCCAGTTGATCTCAATAACTTGAAAACTAGAAATAAAGGATAAAATCTTGATTTATTTGTGCACCAAAGGTTTCTTCATAGTTGAATTTGACCTAGTGGAAGAGCAAGACTAGATCCTCAATGCCAACACCAAGTTTTGGGACAACGTAGATATTTATATGAATCCATGGACTCAAATCGTTGATCCAACGTCAAACTCGCTTTCCATCATTCCAGTCTATGTAAGAAAGCTTAACCTCCCTTTACCCTTCTAAGGCTTTGATTAGTTGAGGGGGTAGGAAATGCCTTAAGAAAATTTCATTTCAAGAATATCAAAACACAACGAAGGCATATAACTACCTAAGCCCACGTCTAAGTAGACATGGATTTTAACAAATCCTTTCTGACTGAAATAAATATGGTAGCTAAAGACTACACTTGGACTCAACGTCTTGATTACAAGTAGGTTTCATTTTGATGTAGGGATTTCTTTGAAACAAGACACACTATAGTCCACTATGACAAGAACCCAAAAGTCGGGGACACAAAAAAATCTTGTAGGAAACCCACCTAGTAGGATAGGGCAAAGGAGGACAATGATTTAATAAGAGAGGACCTCCCATTAGTCAATACAATGTAGCCATTAGAACAACAGGCCCCTAGTACTTTAGGCAAGACTCTAGTTCATGAAGGAGAAGAAAAGATAGTTTAACCAGTTTTGGTATCTTACCATGTAATTTTGACATTTTCTTGAGCCTATTTCTACATGGATATTTGGATTTATTTACTATGGGCCTCTCTACTTCTTCCAAACTAGGTCCCAAAAAGAGTTTTTTAAAAGATAACCTATTAAAACACTTTAAGAAATTTAGCCTAATCTAGGTTGGAGACAAAATGATCAAGCATCCACTTTGTGATATTAGTTTACCTAATCCTTCATTCTACCACTAGAGTTGGACTCATAAATTTTGAGACTATTTACTCATCGCTAAGCTAAACCACCCACCCATTTTCATATTTAACACAAATGCACTAAAAAAAAGTAAATTCATGTTGAAATGATTTGCAATGCTAACTATGATATTAACCCTTAATCTACATCATTTCATTGTTGTTGCAACTCGATGCATGATGACCGCCTCACTTTGAGAATCTATTGTCATTCATATTGGATATCATGAAATTGAATTATGTCATAGTCAATTTCTTGTAATTTTGTTGTCTCTCTATTAGCATGATTGATAAACAATTTGCTTAGTGTTACAATACTATAAAAGATTGAATTGTATGGGGAGTACCCACCTTCTAAAATGAAGGAGGAAAATCTTATAGTTCTCCTAAAGCATCCATTGGCATGCTTCAATTTGCTAATGAGCAATGTTCAAGGCATGTGAAATATCACAATTCAAAAATAATTTTTAAGAGGTGAGATTATGATTTTAGGATGTTTAGTAGTGAATTAGACTCATAGGACTTTATATATTGATTAAAAATTGGGGTGTTTTCATATTTAATGATTTTTCACCATTTTAGCATTATATGACATATAATAGGTCATTTTTTTCTCTTGTACCTGTATGTTGGACATAGTAGGTTTTTGAGATTAAAACATAAAAATTGAATTCTTACAAAGAAGAATAAAGAATATTAGGTTGAAATATGTGTTAGTAATGATCATAACCACCTCATTGAGTTGAGAGGGGCTTTCTACAACCCAGTGTGAGAGAATTATGTGTTCAACATGGAGGGCTTTCTACAACCCAGTATAAGAGAGATGTGTAATATCATTTGTGCTCAACATGGAGTTGATATATATATAAGAACAGACAATGTAGATTCATCTTAACTCTCATGTGTGGAGAGGGATCAAATCCCTCTAGGTAAAAACATGTTTTAGAAGTTTGCACCTCTAAGGAAAACATGTTTTCTATCTAAAACATATTTGATCATATATATATATATATATATATATATATATATATATAACACATGAGAGTTAAGATGAATCTTAACTCTCATGTGTGGAGAGGGATCAAATCCCTCGAGATAAAAACATGTTTTAGATAGAAAACATTTGAGGAAAGTTTGCAACTCAAGGGAAGATCTGAAGTTAAGATTGATTTACATTAGTTACTACAAGAGATTGAACTTGAATCATGCATTGTTTAGATGGACTATTCAAAATTTACCATGAATGACTCCAAAAAGAAAAATAATGTACCATGAAAACAAATTGAAAAAATAATGTACCATGAAAACAAATTGAACTAAGTAAACAATATAATTTAAATACCCCTTTTAAAAGAAAAAAATTCATTGTAAAAACTTCACTTAATAGTAAGTACATAATGAGGATCATGGAAATTCAATAATTATGATGGGTCATCTGCCTCTTTATTTCTTCAACTTCCCAATTTAAATACATTTACTTAATTTCAAGATTTCTTCATATTATTATTTATCTCCTCATCTTCCCAATTTATATATATTTACTTAATTTTAGAATTTCTTCATATTATTATTTATCTCTTCATCTTCCCAACTCATATGTATTTACTTAATTTCAAGATTTCTTCATATTATTATTTATACATCACTGTAAAATTATTAACAAGTTAATGATTATGTGAATATATGGTATAGTTTATTCTTTGTTATTATATTAAGCTTCATATTATTTATAGAATGTTCAGTCAATGATGATTATGTACCCAAGCAACACAAACTTTGGAACAATGTTCAGTCTATTGTGTAACATATACCACAGTAATGGTCACATGCTATGGGAAATTATGTTGTAGTGACCATACTTACATTGTAGATCATTTTTGTCCATAGTGTAACATAAACTGCAATGACATGCCATGGGGATTTATGTTGTACTGAGCATATTTACACTTTTGGTGTAACATAAACTGCAATGACATGCCATGGGGATTTATGTTGTACTGAGCATATTTACACTTTTGATCAAATTTGTCCATAGTGTAACATAAACTGCAATGACAAGTTGAATGCCATGGGGAATTATGTTTTACTGAGCATACTTACACTTTTGATCAGATTTGTCCATAGTGTAACATAAACTGCAATGACAAGCATAAAGATCTTTGGGCAAGTATTCCATAAACTGCTTTATCAATGAGTGAAATGGTATTGAGCATAAAGATCTTTGGGCAAATATTTCATAAACTGCTTTATCAATGAGTGAGATGGTGTTGGGTGACGACATCTCATTTATGGACAATGACAAGCATAAAGATCTTTGGGCAAGTATTCCCTAAACTGTTTTATCAATGAGTGAGATGGTATTGGGCATAAAGATCTTTGGGCAAGTATTCCATAAACTGCTTTATCAATGAGTGAGATGGTATTGAGTGACGACATCTCATTTATGGGCAAACAGTTTTTCCATTTTGACCTCAGCCTAAACTCAACCTAAACCACATTACACTGACCCAACCTTGAGTGAGATGGTATTGGGTGACAACATCTCATTAATGGGCAGACCGTTTTTCCATTTAACATTAGGGCTGGCCTCAGCCTAAACTCAACCTAAACCAGACTGACCCCGACCTAGACTCTAACTTAATAGTTTAAAAAAAACAAAAACCAATAGCGGTCACAATATTTTATGCTAAGAGTAAGAATCCTCAAACTGCCCGATCACTGTACCTGGTGTAATAATAAGCTCATTAATCAAATTTTATTTTTTACTGAAAATCTGGTATTTGGAAAGAAAAAACGTTTCGTTTCTTCTCCCTGTTCAACTTCGGTTTTGAATCCACATATAAGCTGCGTTCTTGCAGTCCATAACCACTGGACTACACGATGAATTCTCCCCGGACTCCACCAACAAGTCATGTTACTGAGTCTCCAAAATCTGGGACAACTCAACAGAAACAAAATGGTGGGACAGCAACCCCGCCAATGCAACATAGAGGTTCCATGGATTCGATTCCAGGGTCTCCGGGACAACAAGAATCTTGCAAGACGGATCGCCATTCGAGAATCCTACAATCTGCACGGTGTTACAATACTCCCCCACAAGCAGTTCGGCGACGTAACCCCCAATCGACGGTGATGAACGCCCCGATTAAACGAAGGATAATCAGGTCAGCCCAAAGCTCTTCTGATGAATCCATTGAGGCTGAGCTTGTGGAAGACGATATGCAGGTTTTTAGAGGCAACAGACCCAGGTTCACTACATCAAGATCATCGATTGAGAAACACAGGGATCAGTTGGGTTTTCCACAAGAAGACCAACATCAAGAAATTCAGCCTGTGAGTAGTAGTACCCCTCATCAGGCTATATCCCCACATCAGTTGGGTTTTCCACAAGAAGACCAACATCATGAAATTCAGCCTGTGAGTAGTAGTACCCCTCATAAGGCTATATCCCCACATCAGTTGGGTTTTCCACAAGAAGACCAACATCATGAAATTCAGCCTGTGAGTAGTAGTACCCTTCATGAGGCTATATCCCCACATCAGTTGGGTTTTCCACAAGAAGACCAACATCATGAAATTCAGTCTGTGAGTAGTAGTAACCCTCATGAGGCTATATCCCCACATCAGTACAAGACTCCGATCTCCCCCAAATTATACTCATCATGTCTATCTAGCTATAATCGCTCATCCTGCGCTAGCTGTGGTGATTCAGATTCTGAGCTTCATGATACGAATGGTGTAACAAGTTTTATGAATATGAGATCTGTTCCTTCCCCTGCACGCTCTTCGCTCTTCAGCTTTTTGCCCAAACGAGCAGAAACCCGTGAGCAGCCTGAGACGGGCTTCAAGACCCCAGCTGACAGGCTTCAAAACCCTAATACCAATTCAGAACGGGACCGTATAATCAAAACCAGGGGCAGTGCAAATGTTAATCCACGCAGTTCTCTTCGAAAGTGTGTTGATTCTTCAAGGCCAAAGAAACGAATCAGTTTTGATATAGTTTGTTCTAAATCTCCAGGCAGGTCCCCTCCAGAAGTACTTGATGATGAATGCAAGAAGAAGAAGGCCAAGATGGCTGAACCAGAATTGATTCTAAAGAAACGCAGGCCTGTGTCTGAAAGACTGCCAAAGCTGGTAATGCCCCCGGAGATGAAGACGAATCCTGCCTATACCCCAATAGATGAAGATATTCCAGGTGATTCGTATTGGATAAATGTCTTGGACAACTTGAGACGTCCCCCCGAGGTCCAACGAGATGTTCAGGCTATACGGAGGATTAAAAAAGGATTGAAAAAACTAAAGAAAAATCCCTAATAATGACAAATACATGATCCGGTGCATAGAGAATCATGACCTGTAGGTAGGAATCGGGTGCATTACTGAAGAAGCGGAGTGCCATTTGGCATCTCCCCTTGCCAAGAATTTTCATGAAAATTCCCTCTGGATTTGAATAGAACATACTGATACATGATTTTTCCTTTGAGTGTGATCCTTCTCGTACTGTGCACGATTGATATTTGCTTCGAAATATTAGTACCAACTGTCTTCTTGTTTAAGCATTTTCTGAGTTCAMAGTCAAAGTATCACAGTGCCCATGGCAATTTAACGAAGATCTTTCTGTTTGGTTGAGCTTTTGGATATCTTTTTGTGACATGATGAATTCAGCATGCTTGCAATACGCAGTTTTACTTTGATGTTTGCAGGAGCATGGCACAGTAAAGATAAGGGCTTGCAACCAAGATTTTCAACGCAGTTTTTAAATCGGAAACAGAGCTGCAAGAATAGATTTTATTTCTATAATAGATTTGCTTTTAATTTTTTTTTGTTTTATGTGACTTTGCATATTTCATCTTTTATTTCTTATAGAATGTACTCTTCCAAAAATAGATTATATAAATAATAATAAAAAAAAGTTATTTCTAACTAAAACATTAAAATAATAATAATAATAATAATAATTTTATTTAGTTTATTTTTTTATAAATGTTATTATCAATATATTTTTATTATTAAAATAATATTTTTTACTTTAAGCCAAATACATAAATAAAATTTAATTTATATTATATATACAATTTAAATTTTTTTTTTTTTAAATGATGATAATGGTCAATGTCCCATATCAAATTTGGTCATGGATCTTAAGAAAAGTAAGGGATTACTTGGATTTCTTTAGAATTATATTTATGTATGTTCCAAGATCACCATAGTTTTGATGAGTTGGAAGGTTAAGAAAGTTGGTATGGAGACAAATCTTTTGAAATTGAGATCTAATTTGGGTATAAGTGGAATATTCTAAAAGCATTTTTTATTTTCAACTGTCTTAGTTTCACAAAGATAACAGACTCTTTCACTAAAACCATTTAGGAATTGTTCAATAGCTGATTTCATTATAAAACTATTGTATTTTAATAATATTGATTATAAAGTATAATAACCCTTTTAAAAGTACAACAAAAAAAAAAAAATGTAAAAAATTTAAAATTATTTTAACTAATCACCTTTAATTTTTGAAAAAATAACTAATTATTATCTCAATTCCATATCTATGTCTTTTACTATAAAAATGGTTATTATCTCAATTCTATATCTAGGTTTTTTAATATAAGAACCCAACCAATATATTTACATCTTACATTTATATGTGTTTATGTATTATTTATATTGTTTATGGTTAACATGGGTAATGGTATTTTGTGAATGCCTTGGATTAATTTGGAGGAGAGATATATTTAAATATAGTTTATGTTAGTTTTTTTAACCTAGCACCTAAATGCACAACTAAATTACAATGCAAGTATTAAAATTGAAACCATACACATTGCACAAAAAATATTTGAAACCATACACATTGCACAAAAGATATCTTAAACATTTCCAGATAAATAAATTTTGAAAAAAAAAAATCAAGGTAAAATCAATGTCTTGATGATTTTATTAGAAAGGAAAATGCAATGCAACAAATAATCTAGCCTATCACTTCAATATGTGTCCTTGATCTTGTTGGTTGTTGTCTCCTTTGTTGCCCCTTTGCTCCTTTCGTGGCCCCTACCCTTGCACACTTGAATGGAAGTCCTTCTCCACCCAATCAATGAGATCTCACTCACTCATCATATGTGTAACAAAAGCACATGAACAAAGAGTCATCCTTTTGTCCAATGTACTTTCTCTATGTCTCATCCTCTCACTTAGGTTTCCTTTTATAACATTGAGTTAACCCTAAATCCAAAACCCTAGATCTCCAAAGTGATCAAGGATTGATATTAGATCTCACATTCACTTTAGATCTAACGGTTGGAACTTAATCAACTCACTTAAGTTACTAATGTCAAATACTTAGGCATTTAACTTAATTAAACATAAAAGGTCATTCATTTTAATAATTGAATCATATAGTGAATTTTCTAACGTTCTAAATGCCATTACGGAAGACTTCCACATGCTAGACATCGAACCAATGTGGAAGTACATGATTGTAAATACATCAACAATTTAGGCCATGTTTAGATGATAAAGTTTAGAGAAATTAATCTAAAAAATGGTATCAACAATTAAATGGCTTTGCTCAAGCTCTACAACTAACTCTTACAACTCAACAAAGTTATCAATGACTTAATAATTTGATTTGACTTGTCATCTTATTTTCAAAGAAAGATGAAGTTTCTTATTGTTTTGATGCACTTATTTGTTCAAGCTTACTTATCAATGTTGTTCTTTCTGTTGAGATTTGGGTACCTTGGAAAGTGGTCCCCATGTGCTTATGAGTCTCTAAGCACAAAGGGGGAAGACTTTTACCCTCATACNGGTGTTCTTATAAATGGACTTAACATTATACTAGGATTCAAATAGGCTAACTTCTTCCCACTTGGTTAAAAATCAATTATGATAATTGTATTGTTCAATTTCTTTGATCACTTGTAGTCTAGTTGTTAAGATGAGGCATCACCACCTTAATATCCTAGTTTCACACCCCTCTAGGCATAGATACCTAGATCATGAGCCACATTACTTCATAAAAAAATTATTCTTGTTGATGTTCTCTTTAGTGTCCATTTTTTACAACCATTAACTAAGTTACAATGATCTTTTTTACATAAACACATCAATCCACATAGTGTTTTTCAAAATGGTTTGACCCTTCAAGAACTAAGAAAAAATTGGTATCTCCTCATTTAATACATTTTATTATATTCTTATTATTTTATTTAACATTCTTCCGAAAGTATTTCATAAAAAAATGAAAGAAGAAAAAGACTAAAAATATATAAACCATAATTGAATCTAACAAAATGCATACCTCTTTTTAAAATAAAACACTACAAAGACCAATATTACCACATGAGATGAAGATAAATCCCACTATCTGCCCAATGTTAGTGGCATGAGAGCCCATGCAGGTTTATAAAATGTCATTATGTACATGAAACAATAGTGAAAGAGTGTCCAATGAGTATAAAACTTATCACGAGGACTCGAAAAGAAAGTGAAAAGAAAAACTAAAATTTTAACAATATTCTCATACTTTGTTTAGAAAATGTCCATAAGTACATGAAACAACATTAAAATAGGGTCAAATGAGGTATACAACTTATTGAAATAGGGTCAAATCAGGTATACAAATTATCCCGAGTACTAGAAAAGAAAGTGAAAAGAAAAATTAAAACATTAATAACGTTCTCATACTTTGTTTGTTGTTGCAATATGCAAGTACATGTACATGTGGATACTATAGAGACGGATTAATATTTTTCCTAGTAATTTTTCGGATCTATGTAATATAACTCAGTCTGTATATGATGGAGGATTATATCCTTAGTTGAAGGTTATTAGTAGGCGTTAGGCATTGTAATTTTAACACATGTATTCTCTTATGAGAACAACATATATATTAATATATTGAAAAGAAAAAGTATATGTACATGTACATTAATATCTGGTATTGGTTGTTCTTCTATATTAAAGATGTTGTAAAACTTTATTACTTTAATCCATTCATAAGTAAGCTTGGTTTGTTGTTGTATAATGTTTCTTTACTAAATGGTAGTATGTGACCACTTTGTCATTTTGGATAGTGTGCATTAGTATCTAACAATGTATTATATATTAAAGATGTCACAAAACTTTATTATCTTAATCCGTTTATAAGTAATCTCAGTTTGTTATTTTTCACGGTTTTTTTACTAAACCGTTGTATGTGAATTTTTTTCATTGCTTATTATAACTTTGAATAAATAATAATGAAGATTTCCCTTATTAATGTCTTAAAATAATAAAGATTTATATAATTAATATCATATCAAATTCAAAGTATTAGTTTTTTGAAAAACTCTTAATGCTAAATAATGAAGATTTATATAATTAATATCATGTCAAATCCAAAGCATTGGTTTTTTTTAAAACCTTAAACATTAGATAGATTTGTCATAATTGTTGGTGGAATTTTGATGTTTTGCAAGGTTTTAAATGAAAAAAACACATTATATCAAGGTTCCACAAAGTCCCAAGACAAGCATTTATGACAAGTTTGTGCGCTGGTTAAGGTTCATCTTGGCTTCCCTGTATATACGATTACTTAGCATTTTGACTTAAACAACCTAAACTTCCTTCATCTTCAAATTTTTACATGGATCCCTTCATAATTTGAAGTTGATATTTAAAGACAAAACATTGATTGAAAGTTGTAATAATAGGTTAAGCGAAATAAACTAATTCACTTATAATTTATTGAGAAAAAAATTATTATTATTGTTTTAATAATTCAAATATTTACTCCATCAAATTGTTAAGATTGTTTTGCTAGTTTAAATATTTACACCGTCAAATTCTCAAGATTACTTTACTAGTTCAAATATTTACTCCATAAAAACATCATATTAACAATACCTTGTCATGTTGGTGACCTCATGTTCGTGTAGCATGGTTGATGCATTCTACCTTCCATTATCTTTCAACTTTAATATTTGGTAAAGGTTTTGTACATATTTGCATATGTGGTTTTTCTACATGTGGAAACCAAAAAAATTACCTTAATTAGTTGTTAAACTAAGAGCAGACAAAAGGGTGAGTGAACAACAATGGAAATAAACCACTCTATTATCTAAGCATGAATATTAACTAATAAAACATTAAAACGATGAATTCCTATGATTTGAATAACTTTTGGTCGTAGAAAATAATTTATTTTATTATTCAATGAAAAGGAAATAAAACTTGAAATATATCACATGTGAAGAAGTCCATAGCTTGTGGACCCTAATCTTCTCCATGAGAGGGTCTTTAAACACTACAATGGACTCGCTCTATGTTGAAGATGAATAGGTAGTGATTCCCCTTGCGCATTGACACTATGGAGGGTAAAAATGGGTAGCATGAAGGTAAGGAAACTCAAGGATAAGTGAGTGGAAGCACTTATCTTCCTACTCTTTGGCTCAATTCCTTAAGCATAACCATAAATTCAAAAGTTATTATAAAATGAATGGGATGGTTATGTATATATAGGTCATAATTGATCTAGATGAGGAACTTGTTTAGGTGAGAATGTGAAATCTTCAAGCATAGGATCCCATGTGCCTGACTTAATATAAAACAAGGTCATGTACCCAAAATACACAAGGAAAATACTACTTGGTAGAGGTTTTTAGTATTACAAGATTGTGCAAAATTACCAAAAAACCCTTTGCTATTGGTAGTGAAGGCTTAATGAATGTCCACTAAAACTAAATTATTTATGGCCAGAGGTTCTAACAGATATTTTTTTTGTTCACTTATATCATTTATGCACATCGATGCACCCATAAGTAATACACACCAATTTGTATTATATTTTTTAAGGCATTGGTACATATTACATATTTTGAAAGCATTGGCATGTATATCCATGTTTGCATCATAAATCCTTGTAACAATGATGATAAATGTAATGACAATAATGGTATTGTTGAAGAACATGGTGGTGGTGTTGTAGTTAGGAGTGCAGGTTCTTTTATGATAGTTATTAGCACATGTACATATATATGTGTGATAGTTAAATGCACTGGTGTGTAAGTATATATAAATTGCATTATTAAAGTCAAATGAATACAATGCAACAATATGTTTTGGTGCTGAATTTTTTCACATTGTGGATATGCAAATGCAACTTCTTGATTTTTTTACAAAATTTCAATTAATCATGAAAAAATCAAATATTTTTATAATATTATTGATTTTTTATATCTTAATTATTGTGTTTGAATATAATCATTGCATTAATGTATTGTGTCATTTAAACAAATATACCATCTTATTTTTTTTCAATGAAATACACATCTCAAGAAACCCTCTAGGTACTTCCCCTCATTTCGAGGATGGTACTAGAGGTAACCAACCAATTGCATTTTTTACCTAGTGGGGACATCAAGTGATGCCCAAAAATCTCTACAACATATATGTCTAGGGACTTGACCATGTGACCTCTTACATGTAAACCACAACTCTCAACCACTCAAGCTAACCCACCAGGATAAATGTACCATCTTATTACATGTATGTTCATTGTAATATTGTTAATCGTCCATATATTTAATTGGCAACATGTTGGCTCGACTAGGGGGTTACGGACCTAGGGTTCAATAGGATTTACCAAAAAAACACCATAGGCATTGGAATATTCAATCTCCAAGGATTGGAGAATGTCTCACCAACATGCCATGAGAATCATAGAAACCATTGGTCTTATGCAAGGTGTGGAGGAATAGAACATACAGTAAACCTTCATCAACTAGTCATTCAATCAGTCATAACTACCACAAGCTACTGTGCAGAATAATATAACACAAGCATACATTCAAACCATAACTCAACAAGTGTAGAGAAAAATGTTCTTCAACTTTTATTCATTAAACTCAAATGACTCAAATACATTTCCATACATAGAGGTCGAAGCATACTCAAGATGCATTAACAGTCAAGCACAGACATGCCATGCGCTTTTTATCTACATGTTATCTCTGGTTTTTTCACATACTATCTATGAACCAAAAACTAATACAAAACATAACTTATACTCTAATTCATCTCTTTCCTAATTGCAGATAGTGCACTCTCTAACTCTTAGTTAACAAAAACCCAACCCTTTACATATCTGCATGCATCCCCCCATATCTTACATGGAGAGTGGAAATCATAACAAAATTTCCAACTCATCCACAACAACGACCATGACCAGTTGGGTTGTTACAAAAATAGTTACAATGATTCTTGAAGATCTTTTAGGATATGGCTTGCATGTGATCTGTTTAAGTCCTTGTGCACAATACAAAATGGGTTGGCACGCACACTAAATTCATGGCTACCACATATGTTGAAACTTGGTGCCACACAATGCATCTTTTTGGGAGCGCACGTAGTGTTGGCTTATGGCGCACATGCATTCTCTGCAAAACCTTAGGTGCCAACAATCCCCCAACACTATTAGCTGGCTTGATTCAAGCCAGTGACACTGCTTTGTTTATATCTCCCAAACAACATTTCCACTAGTTGGACTGAGTGGAATGTTATGCGCAATCTCTACTTAGATATAATCTTTCGAACTTGGATGAGGTGGCATCCATGCATGGGCATTGGAATTTGTCGATAATCCCCTTGATTTTAAATGTGAATGAGACTCTCCACCTTCGAGATCTAGACCTCTCGATCATCAATCTCTATCTGGATTATTCGGGCTAAGTCCTTCCTATGGGAATTGGAAATATCTCCCCAATAACCTCCATTTCACTAGTTAAGGTGATCTTCCCATCATGCATAGCCTTCATCTTCTTCATGTCTCTCTCAATTTTGTTGAAAGCATTGAAGACGAGGAGAGATGCGCATGATAGGGGAGGCGGAACATAGATTCAAATAGCCTGATTCAAAAAGGGTGTTGATCCATGGCAATGAGATCACCAACTCTTGGACCTTGGGATTCAAGGGTCCCACCGCATAAGCTTCAAATCATAGTTCAAGGAACTGTTTGGTGGCTCAGTCGTCACAGTCGATAAACTATAGGCTAGGTCCCTTACCCAAGAGATGGACTCAAACATGCAATTCTCATGGGGGTTCAACTATTGGTCTTTGGGCATCTTTTGTGGTCAAGAGCCAAGCATGTACTTCTCGCCTATTAAAAGTATCCATCCTTATGGGGGACCCACAATGGAAGTTGAGTTTCTAACACTGCCTAGTCCTCTAATCAAATAGTTTACTTGTCGTTGGGCTACACCGTGCTGCTAAAACTCTCTATTTATAGTGATCGAACTCATAGTAAGTGATTTTTGAGTAGCCAAGGGGGATATAAATAGTGGTGAATTGATTTTCCTGCGTGACCACTTTCTCTGCCAGGTATGTTTTTAGTTCAACTGAGTACCCCTATTGTGATGATTATTCCCAGTTTTCTTTGTAGTCAAATTTGACATGGCCCTGACCATACTGTACTGCTAGCCCACAGATGTTCCTCTTAGGTTGCATTGCCATAATTTTTCACATCCTTCAATCCTGCATGACCTATTTGAATCATATTTCTTTATCTTTTTCTTCTTTGTAACGCCAAGTGTTGTGTACCTCACCTGTGAGAGTTCGTTCTCTCGTCCTGTCAGGTGTATGTTGGTTGTTACTTCACACACTTGGTCGAATCTTCTAAATCATTCCATGTACCCATCAATGATGTATTCTGGATTGCCAAATCATATCATATCCTACTTATGAATGCATAATGATAGTTTCCAGATACCTACATACCTAACTCCCATGCTACGCTAATTGTGAATTTATTTTCTCATTTAGGGCACGCTCAACCCCTACGAGCCATAATATTCCTTGAGTCGGCTACCGTTAATCAGTCCTTTGAGGGTTTGACCTTGTAGTGTTACTAACTTTATTTCACCTTCCTCGTTGATATATACAAATCTAAATGGTCCTAACCAACACATGCACAGTTTACCAAGGTGCTTGAGGAACTTATTGTCATATAGTAATACCAAAGAACTGGGTTGTAGAATTTTGTGTCGAATGTTGTGATCATTCTATACCGTATGCCATTGTTTCTCGAACAATTGGTTATGCCCCAAAATGAGTCAGTCTTCTTCAACTTCCATTAGCTCATTCAACCACTTATAGAGTGATTGGTCATCCAACATCTGTGTTGCAAGAGAAATTCACAAACTTGGTACCACAAATTCTAAGGGCATCATGCCCTCTTTACCATAGACCAGCCTCAAGGGAATACTCTTGGTCAATAATTTACAAGTTGTTCTATAAGCCCATAGTTTTATTGGAATTTGTTTATCCTAGTCATCGTGCTACATGTTACAAACCTTGGTTAGGGAATGCTCTAATATCTTGTTGAAGGCATTAACTATGTCGTTGGCTTGTGGGTGATATGGTGTACTCTTTTGGTGATGTATCATAAATTCCTAGGTGAGCGAATGGATGGTGTCATTCAAAAACAGTGTGCCTTGATTGCTCATTAACACCTTTGGGCATCCAAACCTTGTGATCACATTCTCAAATATGAAGTGTGCATCCATCTCTACAATACAATATTTCACTGACGCATCTTTGACCGAGCACATCAAGCATTTTTTGGGAGTAACAATGTATCATGCACTCGTCCTACACATAGGGGGACTAATGGTGATCCAGGTGGATATTGGTGGCCACCCACCTATTCCAACTAACTCCTCTTGTTCGTTCTTGTTTAGCATGTTCTTCTGTACTTATTTGTAATTGTGGGTTCTACACTTCTGGGGCTGTCTAAATCCCCACACATCCTCCAAGTGGATACTGGTGGCCTCTCACCTAATCCAACTGGCTTATTTTGTATGTTTTCATGTCAACACATCTTATTGTACTTCTAGGGTCTTTTTTGGGCCCTAAACATTGTTTTTTTGGCTCGCCACAGTCAAATTGTAGATGAAGTCAGAGTTTGATGGTAGAATGTATATTCCTCTGAAAGACCTTTCCAACAGGCTATCACGTGCCTAAAATGGAGGTCGTATGCAAAAGTTACAACCCTGGTAAGTTGAGGTACCAACTTACCATAGGGGCCCACATGACTTTTTGTGTTTCACCTTCTAGGATTAGGTTTTTGGATGTATAGGGTTTTGGAATTCATGAGTAATATCAAAAAGGCCTCTGGAGACTCATTGTAATCATTATGCTCAACGGATGCGCGTAGCAGCCACATCTCTTCTCAAAGATAGATACCACCATTCGAGCAAGTATTTCCAGTTCTGCAGTTTTACAGGTTCATCCTATTTCATTATTCAATAGAAGATATTCTTCACTGGATATTTGTGTTATTCTTCATCTCTCTGTGTTTATTGTATTCATTGTGTTAATTAGTTCGTTCCTCTCCTAAATCCGGATCAATGGTATCAGAGCGGTCTTCTCTTCATTTATTTTTCTTCATGCATGTCCTCAACAAGATCTGAGTACAAGAAGTTGGGACTCGAACCAATTGATCCATTGCAAGATCGGTCGTTCCGAGCCTGAAAACAACCCATGGGGGACAAAAAGAAAGATTATGGAGAAGGAGATCATATTAAAATGTTGCTTGAGGAAGCCCTCGCGCAACAAAGGAACGAAATGATGGACAACTTCGCACAGATCCTTCGACGACTTCCCACGGGAGAAGAATCTTCATCAAGTGGATATGCAACCCCATTCAAGGTATAGGTAAATTTTGATATTCCATTATTTGAAGGAATGATATATGTGGATGTTGTAGATACATGGTTGAATCTTCTCGAAGGGTATTTTTCAGTCCATAATTTTTTCGATAGGGAAAATGTCACTTTTGCACTACTCAAGGTCATTCCCCATGTTAAAGACTGGTGGGATACTTACTCTGAGCAAAGGGTAGTAGAGGAATCTGCAATGTTTGTGGTGGCCCCTACATGGGATTCCTTCCAGGACACCATCAAAGAACAATACTACCATATTGGAAGCTACGAGGACTAGTACACCAGATGGACCACCCTATGTCAAGAAAGGGACAAGACAGTACCAGATTTCACCAATATTTTCCATACCCTGTGCACCAAATTGGGTATCAAAGACTCTGAGAATCATCTGGTGCTCAAATACCGCAGTTGTTTGCATAGATATATTCAAATAGAAATGGATTTTGTGTACATCACCTCATTGGGCATGGCTTATAGATACGCAGTCAAGATCGAGCAAAAATTTAAGCAGAAAAGGTGATAGTTTGGATTTGCAAACCCCTCACAGCTGAAGCAGGAAAAAGGCATCCCAAACCCACACAACAAGGGAACAAGTCAGGATGGCCACCCTCAAGACAACCAGTCTAATCCACAACACAAGAAGGGAAATGAGAAGACGAAGAAGGACACAAGAAAATGGTGTGAGTACCATAAAATACCTTGGCACAACACTGAAGAATGTCACTCCAGGTAGTCACTCATGGTCGAATTGAAGGCTTCCGAGTCAGAGGTTGATTCTTATTTTGAATCAAATCCTGAAAGAGGGAAGCGGATTATTGATGTTGAACCCAGTGCCACTGTCACTACCACCAAAGTCCGACCAAGCGAACTAGAAGAACCAAAGGAAGGAAAACGCCTCTTTCACTCGCAGATGTGGATAAAGGGGGCTCCCCTTCATTTCATTGCCGATAGAGGGAGTCAGAAGAACTTGATTTCAGCAGAGGTCGCCAAGCGGTTGGACCTTCCAATGACACCACACCCACAACCCTACACCATCGGTTGGCTTCACCAAGGAAGAGATCTATGTGTCAGCCAACAATGTCGTCTTCCCCACGACATCAAGCCTTTCAAAGATGAGGTATTGTGTGATATTTCTCTCCTTGAAGTTTTTGATGTTCTTTTAGGACAACAATATTTTTGGAAGTGTCATGTTGTGTATGAGTCTAGACCTCACAGTGTTATTATTACTTTGGGTAGACAATTGTACAGGATACTTGTTACACATGAAATTTGCACACCTAGGTACCTCACCCTAAGTGTCGTAAGTGTCATATAAGTGTCTCATACACCTTGACACCATGGAATAACCTATGTCACAATCCCTAGTCAATGTGGAAAAGGGATATATTACATGAAGGCCAAAATA
>JASDQU010737056.1:50236-70947 GCA_032191745.1 Picea mariana | reverse complement strand
TGAGGATGATAGTTGGTGCTAGGTGTCAAATCTATCCCCACCAACCAAAACAACTCTCTCCAAAATGTCCCTATGAACCGACTGTCCCTGTCACTAACGATGTTCGTTAGAAACCCATGAAGTCTGAAGACCTCCCTGAAGAAAAGCTTGGCTACCTGAACTTCCTTGTACTCTGTTGGTATGGCTTAGAACTGAGAAAACTTGGTCAATCTGTTGACCACTACATAGATACAGTCCTTACACTGGACCTTGGGTAGACTTGTGATGAAGTCCATAGATATACTCTCCCATTTCTGCTCTGGAATGGGGAGTGGCTGAAGTAGCCCTGTTGGAAGAGCATGCTCTGACTTGTTCTATTGGAAAGTCACACACTCACTGACGTGTCTCATAACATCTTTTTTGACGCCATTCTATGAGAACCTCTCTCTGATCTGTCTGTAGGTTTTGAAAAACCCATGATGGCCTGCTAGAGGTGAGTCATGAACTACGATGAGGATTTCTTCTTAAGCCCCGAATCTGGCACTAAGTAGACTCTATCCTTGTAAAATATGACATTGTCAATGACCCTATTCGATCATCCTATATCTTCCCATCCATCACCTCACAAGCGAACTTGTTCTTGGAATATTCCACTAACAAGTGGGATTTCCAACCTGCTGAAATCTCCATCAAAGAACATGTTGCAAGTCTCCTCGATAGTGCATTGACCACAATGTTCTTCTTCCCCTTGACATACTCTATTTCAAAGTCGAATGCATGTACCTTCGTCACCCATTTCTGTTGGCGCTCACGGAGGTCCTTATGCTCTAGGAAATACTTCAAACTGTTGTGATCGGTCTTGACCACGAATTTGTTGCCCACCAAATATTGTATGAACTTGGTCAAGGCATGCATGATTGCCAACATTTCCTTGTCATAAATGGAGTACAACCTCTCAGGTTGACTAAGCTTCTGGCTCTCGAATACAATGGGGTGTCCTCCCTACATCAAAACTGCACCAATCCCTTCGTCGGATGTGTCACACTCTAGTACAAATGGTAAGGTGAAGTTTGGTAGTGCCAACACTGGACAAGTGCCCATGAATTCCTGCATGTGATCAAAGGCTTCCTATGATTTCTCAGTCCATATGAAGGCCCCGTGCTTGGTAAGATCTTTCAGCGGTGCTCCAAGCTAAGAAAAACCCTAGATGAACCGCATGTAATATCTACATAGCCTGAAGAAGCTCCTCAATTCTGTCACTTTCTTAGGTGTCGGCCAATCCAGAATGGCCCTGATCTTCTCTTGGTGCACCTGTACCCCCTGTGCACTGATGATGTGGCCTAAGTAAAGCAGCTTTGTCATACCGAACTCGCACTTGGACTCTTTGGCATATATTGACTGTGACTCCATGATGCTCAACACCTCATCTAAGTGCCTCATATGCTCTTTCCATGACCGGATATAGATCAAGATGTCATCGAAGAAAACCAAGATTGATTTCCTTAACTAGTCCCTCAATGTATGGTTCATGCAAGACTGGAATGTAGCGGGTGCATTGGTTAGCCCAAATTGCATAACCACAAACTCGAAGTGTCCAAAATGACATCGAAATGTTGTCTTCTCTATGTCCTACTCTTGGATGTTGATCTGATGATATTCAGAGCGTAGATCAATTTTTGAGAAGAAAATGCCCCATGTAGTTCATCCATCAACTCGTCAATGCATGGGATAGGGTACCGGTTCTTGATGGTTTTCTTGTTCAAGGCTCGGTAATCAATGCACATCCTCATGGTGCCATCCTTCTTCAGAACTAAGACAACTGAAGAAGCAAATGGGTTGCTCCCTTGTCTGATGTGTCCCATCGCCAGCAATTCCTTGATTTCCTTCTCTATCTCATCCTTGAACCTCCTAGGATGACAATGGGAGGGGGTTATCATAGGATAGGGGGGGGTGATCATAGGTTTGGCACCCTCCAACTCAATGGTGTGCTCAAACCACCTGTCAGGTGATTTCCCTGGTGGAATTTCCTCAAAGACCTGTTGATCTCATCCCAATAAATTCTTGATCTCTGTATGGTATTGTTGTCGACCTTCTGAATCCTTTTGAGTAGTGATCAAGCATTTTGCGGCATATGCTACCTACCCATGTCTAAATATCCTCTCCATCCTCTTAGCTGAAATTGTCCCGGGTGCTCCTATCAACATACCTCTTAGAACAACCTTCTTCCCATCCTGATCTCTGAATCCCATTTCCAAGGTTTGGTAGTTGGTAATAATTTTTCCCAAGGTAATCATCCACTAAACTCCTAACACCACATCTATGTCTGATAGGTCAACCACATAAAATGTGTCTCTCACTGTGTAGTTGTCTAACTTCATCTCTAAGTTTGGAACTCTGTCTAGACACTCCACTATGTGGCCATCTACTACTGCAACATCAAACCCTTCAAAATCCTTTTTCTAAAGTGCTCGTCTCGATACTAGTGAAGCGTCGATGAAGTTGTGCATGGCCCCACCTTATATCAGGGTGATTTCCCATTGCCCCTGAATAATCCCTCTAATATGGAGGGTATCATACCTGGGAACACCAGAAAGGGTCACTATGACACCTCCCTTTGCTAGTTTCCTCCTATTAACCTGTTCTGGCAATTCTGGGACTACTAGAGGATGGGCTCCTGCTGGTGTCAGTGGTCTACAAGGAGGTTGCTCCTCTGCTGGTGTTGAATCCTTCTCTGAACCAGTGGATCCACTGTCCTACTCCTCCTCCTCATTGTCCACATTGTCTGATGCTACCTCAATATAATGAATCTCTCCCTTGCCCATGCACCTATGGCCTGGGACCCAAGGATCTCTACAGCTGAAGCAAAGCTTCTTCCTCATAAGCTCTCGCCTAGTCTCATCATCCAACTTCACCTTGCCCTTCCATTCTTTTTGGAATGGCTTCCTGTCTTGATCCCTCTGGGGAACAAATGGTTTGGAGAAAGTTGTAGTCTTTGGCACTGATTCTGCCATATCTCGAGTGCGAAGGATGGCATCCTACAAAGTGGGAGGCCTATATGCCTTCACCCATCCTCTCAAAGTCTCTGTGAGTCCTTCTGTGAATAGCATGATCAGTCTGGGCTCTGATATATCTGTCACTGCCACGGCTACCCACTGAAACTCTATGATGAATGCCTCTGTTGTGCCAGTTTGTATCAACTAGACTAGATCCCTGAAGTGTATCTCAGGATCCTTCCTGTCAAACCTATCCATGAGCCTATCTGTAAACTCCCTATAGGAGGTGATGCGACTGTGACCCAATGTCACCAGTCCATGATACCACCACTCGTGTGCCTCACCCTCCAAGTGTAAGGTCGTGAAACTGATGGCCTTTGTCTCAGTCATCTAGTTGATCTTGTAATACATGTATAGCTTCTGTACCCAAGCTCTAGCAGTGTATTTGGATGATCCGTCGAAAGAAGGGATGGTGAGTTTCCCAACTTTTCAGATGAGATCGAGGTTATGCCCCTGCTACTGTTGTGGTCCTCCCCTCTACGACTCTCTAGGGTGGTTCCTAAGTTTGAGTCCACAGTACTTGACTAAGGTCATGTCCTGATGGAAGTCATGACCCAATGTTGCGTACTCCCTCCTATACTCTGTAATGTCGTCGACATGAGTCTGTGGCCTCTATGCTATCGGTGGTGGTGCTACTACCGAGGGTGCCCTTTGGAAACTGGGAAACAAGGGTCTGGGAATCCTACTCGCAGAGGTGTATGTGCAAGAGGGTGACTGGGGTCTATTGTCTACTCCCGAGTTCCCATGTGCTACATGCGGTACTTGTGTATATGGGATGCCCACTCTAGCCAATCTATCAACCACCTATGCCAAGGACTGAGACATGGTTCGTTGACTAGCTAACATATTGTTGATAACCTACATGAAAGTTTCCTTTAAATCTATGGGGGCCTTGCCACTACCCTCTTTTCGCTCATATATGTCTCCTAGTATCATCTCTGCCTCACGCTCTGTCCTTCTCTCTGCTTCTTTGTGTGCCTCTTCCTCTTCCTCTAAGCTAGGAGGAAAAGGGGGGAAATCAGGGCTATGCCTTCTTTCCTGATGCCTATTGTAAGTGACATATTTTTCACCTACGTGTTCAAGGCCCTCCGGGTCTTCTATTGCACTCATTTTCTTTAGTCACAAGTTGGCAGTACTAAATCTCTGATACCACTGTAATGTTCTTGACTTGGCTAGTCTAGGAAACACTGCTAATGTGTGTGTAGGATCAAAGGTTTATAGCATATAAATGATCATACAAATAATAAACGTGATAAAGGACTGCAAAGTTTGTATTATGATATCTCTGTGGATTACAAAATGGTTGAATGCAATTGAATAAACTGGAAATACTCAACTAGATCAACAGACAAAGGATCTTAGACGGAATACAAATAAGCAATTGCGGATGAATAAAATAACAACACTCGGCTAGATCAAAAGACAAAAGGATCTTAGCTGGAATACAAATAAGAAACTAAAAGATAATACCTGAAATATGGGAGCACTGCGGATTCAATGAAGAATGATGGAAGACCTGGATGATCTTCCTGGTGACTAGGGTGTGTCTTTCAACACCAAAATCAACCAACTGGTGTCTTCCTCCTGGAATACATTGAACTATCTCTCCTGAGATGTGCCTCTTCTACTCAATGACAAGTCATAATCTACATAATGATGAATTAGGTCGCTGACCCAAACCCTAAATCATGTTGAAACCCTAATTCACCATTGACTTCCAAAACCTTAAATCATTGTTGAAACCCTAATTCACTGTTGACTTCTATTTTTAGCTCACAATGACTTAAAAGCGCTTTTAACCCTTTTTAGCTCAATGTCACTTTCCAAATATAACACCTATGACTGGAGTGACCTCTAGTAACCCTGTTTACCCCTCTTTGGCCCTGGCTATAGTCTAACGGGGTAGTTTAGACCATTAAGCCTCCTCTCTGGAGCTCCTATTTGGAAAGGGACATTACAAAAAAGAAATTAATTAAGTGTGAGAATCCACCTCACATTTGGTTTCCTATTTTTTAGGGCAGATGGAGGATCTCATGGATGGTTGAAATATTTCCTCCTTAAAATCCTTGATATATATTTCCTCCCTAAAATCATTAAGAGATATTTTCTCCCTAAATATCTTAAAGATCCCTTTTTAGTGGATCTGATGAGTGATACTCTCCATGGTGGTTAAGCCTCCAAATCCTATATAATGAGGGATTTCCATGGAGATGAGGGAGGAAAAATTGAGGTATCAAACCTATGGTCTTGGGAGAAATCTTTAGGATATCAAACCTATGATTTTGGGAGCTTTGTGCAAGGGATGGACGAGGAGGACTTGGAGAGGCTGTTGCGACTTCATCTATGATTTGTAAGTATTTCTTTTGAGTTCTCATTAATATATGCTTGACCTACTCCCTTTTAATCTGTGTATATTTTCATATGTTGTCTATTATAGATGGATTTGATTAGACTAATATTATAGAGTAGAGTAGGATGTCTTTGTCTTCTTGTTGTCCATTGCATTGCAGGTGTCGAGCGGTGCCAAGGAGCTCGGGGATCAAGATCAAATTGGAGCAATGAGGACAAACACCAGAATAAGGTGCAGCACACTTTATTCCTTCTCCTTCTCTTTCTAATTGGGTAATTATATTCAAATTGATATTAATGTACAATGTTAGCATCTTTCTATCTTTGTATAGGGGTCTAGAATCCAAGAGGAGATTCACCTGTCCGCAAGGGAATTTTCCTACAACATAAATTGGTGACTCCACTATGGATCGAAATTGACTTGTCTTTCCTTGGATTTCCCCTACCCGTTTCCCACCTTTTAAATTAGTTTTACTATTTTTTTATGATCCATTACCTTTCTCCCATCTTCACTAGCAATTTCACCAAGTTCTATGAATTCTGGGTGAGTTTTTCTGCATTTTTTGGCTCTATTTTGAGTTTCTGGGAAGATCAACGCTCCTCTGTAGGCCATATAAGAGCGTTGATCTATAATCAGCACTCCCCTACATTGATTTACAGAGCATTGTATCACTTTATTCCCTTGAGTTAGGGAGCGTTGATCTCCTTTTTTGAGGTTTTCTGCCTTTTTCTCATCAGATTTTTGTAGCATGTTTTGTAGAGATCCTTTCCAAGGTTTGAACTTTGGTTTGTGAAGTTGTTTGGGTTGATATTTGATACTTATCACTTCTTATTGTCTTGATTTGGTCTTGAAACTTTTTCAAGAATGTGAAATTTCCCTTTCTAGCAACTTGTTTTGTCAGGACAATTGAGTATTTTCTCTTTCTCCTTGTTTTTTCTTGGATTCTTCTCTGCATTTTCTTGTACTCCTTTAATGTTTGTCAGTTGTTAAATACTTGATTGATTTTCTATAACAAGTTTCTACTTGTTTTATTTCATTTCTCATTGCTTTGAGTGTATGCTTTGTTTGAATCCCTTTTTGCTTCGTGTCTTTTGCATCTGCATCCGACTCTTTCTTTTAATTGAAAGTAGGGGAGCATCAAAGGATTTGCATTTACTTTATTTATACATTAGAATCAAACAAAGAAGATAGTTTCATTCTTGATTTTGGGTAGTGAAAATAGCTTGCATTTGAAGTAGCGAAATTGCATGGTTTTTGGTGTACGGTTTCTTTGGATCATGTAGCGAAATTACATGGTTTTTGGTGTACAGTCTCTTTGGATCATGTAGCGAAAATTGCATGGTTTTTGGTGTACAGTCTCTTTGGTGTAAAGTGATACAGTTTCTTTGAAGTAGTGAAATTTCATGGTTTTTTGGGGGGGAAAGAATCGTGTATTGGTGTACAATCTCTTTGGATCATTTCTCGAGGATCTTCATATTAATGAGTTTTCATAAAATTTTGGGACATTGTGCATCTGGGAATGATAAACGTTTTCTCTTTCTCGTAATATAGCTTTCATCGAAGTGAAATATTTGCATTCTTATTTCTTTTCATTGTTTAGTGTCGGTCAAAACATCATTTAGTCCACGCCATTTTCCTCTTGAGTAACAACAGCCTTAAAAGTCAAGCGCTAAACTAAAATTGATTAGACATTTTTATATTTTCTAGTAGCAAACCTACATTAGCTTAGGGTGTAGGGATTTGGAATAGTTGTGAAAGATAACTTTCCAGAGCTGTAAAAAAACATAGTATCTTGTGATAGGGAGAGTTTAAATCCACTTGCTACATTTTGTCCTGGGAAGCCCTTCTAACACAAGGGTCAATCACGAGGTCACATTAGGGCTGAAAGAGTTACTCACCCTTCTGTGTTGGTTTTGGTGTATAGATTGTGCGTATTATTGGGGGTCACTTGAGAAGAAAATCCTATGAAGACCTTCTCGAGTCGATTTCAGGCTTAAATACCCTACCCTTGTGCATGGATCAGAATGTCAACTGCTTCCTCGAGCATCACTGTCGTAATTGGTAACCTTAGTAGCCTATCTCTCTAGGGTCTTTACACGAGGTGACTGTGGAGGGGAAAGTATTCACGGTACCTGGAATCGATGTTGGCCAAACTCACTCAAGATCCTTGGAGGGTATACCCACAATTATGTGTGGGAGCTTGCACCAGGGTATAAGTCCATTAAGGAGGTCGTCAACGTAACTTTTCCACCCGCTCTATCTCATCTCCTTCTTACATTGTTTTCACGATGTTGGATTTCATCACCAACTAGTGCATTCATTGTGAGAAGGTTTTGTTTGCTTGCTTGCTTCCTAGATTTTTAGCGTGTGTTGTTTATTTTCCCTAGAAGACTCTAGGTTGGATCTGTGTTTAATGGCATCAGTTCCCGAAACTACCAATGGAGCAACCCATTCTCCGGGGGAACCTTTTGTTTTTCCTTCTTACGGAAACGTTGGTCCTCCTTACATCGCTACTTTGAGCCTTCCAGGTCTCACAATTGGGTTACCGGTATGGTTGTTTTCCACTCTAATAATCTCAAATGCAACAAGTACTTCATATGTAAGCACACCACCCACACATCAACCTCATGTCAACCTTTCTCCTTCTTCATCCATCAGGTCCCCTTCCCTTTCTCCTTCTTCTCCTAGTGAAAGCTCTAAAGTGAGTAGCCAGGTTGATAAGAAGAAGAAGAAACGGAAAGAGAAGAAGAAGAAGAACCAGAAAGGGACCAAGCCTCCAACTACATCAAATGTTGGATCCAAGCAAACAGCTATTGTTAATCATACTGGGAGTGTTGATGAGGTCAACAAGATTAAAAAAAAGAATCTGAAACCCAAATTCCCTTGCAGTCTTTGTAAGGGTGACCACTTTCTGAGGGATTTCACTGGTCTTCCCAAGGTCTTAGAAATGTGGTCCTCCACGTCATCGGCCCCTGCTGGACATTTTGGTGATGCCCCGTCAACTAGTGACATTAAGGTTAGTAAGAAGAAGAGAACTATCAAATTTCCTTACATGTTATGCGAAGGTGATCATTACTCTCACCTTTGTCCTTGTATGAACGAGGCTTCTTCTATTTTGGAAAATCTTCAACTTCCAACTGGTTATCGTAAGATTCCTCCCAACCCATCGTTAGTTCATGGAATGGTCAATCTGGTTCCATCCCTGGTTAGTCCAGTTGATCAGGTGGTCAATCTAGTTTCATCCTCGGTTGAACCACTAACCAAAGTAGTTGATCCATTTCCATCATTGATCAACCCCACTTTTCATCTGAAAAGTGAAACCCAAGTGACTGATCCAGTCCCTTCATTGGTCAGTCCCACCCTTCATCTAAAGAGTGCCAAAGTGGTCGATTTGGTTCCGCCATCGGTCGATCCCATTCCTCCCTTGAGGAGTTCCAAATTGGTTTCTCTGGTTACATCATCGGTCAATTCCACTCCTCCTATGAAGAGTGCCAAAGTGGTCAATCTGGTTCTATCATCGGTCGATCCCACTCCTCCTTTGAAGAGTGCAACCAAAGTGGTCGATCTGATTATGCCACCCGTTGATCCCATTCCTCATTCTAAGAGTGAGGATGTCGCTCAGCTCTACCTCGTTAATATTGATTCACCCGTACAAGAGGGCATTATGCCCGTCTCGATGGCACCCCCTTCAAGCAATCAGATGATGTCTATTGATTGGAATCATTTGACAGAACCCCGTCTTCCTTCTTATGTGCCTTTCCAAATGACCATGAAGGTTTGTGATAAGAGTATTCCTAACACTGTAATAGGCGAAGGTGCTTCTATTAGCATCTTATCCACGAATGCTTGGCAAGCTTTTGGTTCCCCGCAGCTTTCTCCCGTGACTCAAAATATGTTGTCCTTTGACAGAAGATCTAGTCAACCTTTAGGGATCCTTCCTCAGATTCTAGTTACTTTGGGAGGAAAAATGGTCTATGTTGACGTGATGGTAGTTCACGACCCCTTGGAATTTAACCTGCTTCTCGGGCAAGACTATATTTATTCTATGAGATATTTTGTGTCCACTCTTTTTCGAGTGATGTGTTTCCCTCACAATGGAAACATAGTAACGATCAACTAACTTTCATTCATTGACCCTCATCTGATGGTCAACCATCTGTCTTCCCTAAACGGTCTGTACATGCCAGCAATGTCCGCCCCACCATAGGTCAATTATGTAACGACCTACCCCATGCATTCAACCCCGCACGAGAGGGAATCTCTCCCTTCTCCTGACTTATATCCGGTAGTTGAAATGGTCATCTTTTTGATAGGGTTGTTAGATCCAGATCTCCCTACCCTTATTGAGGTCGTCGACATGTATTCCTTCCAGAGTGCTTTTCTTCCATCTAGCGAATATCTCCTGAAATCCATGATTGACATTTGTCCCTTGACATGTATTCCTTCCAGAGCATTGTCCTCTTGGAAGCCATGATCAAGAAGAGGTTAGGAGCATAGTTTTACTTCTCTGTGGCAAGATTGTTAAAAAATGAAACAGAAGCTACGAGCATAGTTTTACTTCTCTGTGGAAAGCTCGTTAAAAAATGAAATAGAGTTCACGAGCATATTTTTCTTCTCTATAGAAAGCTCGTTAAAAAATGAAATAGAAACCTCGGGATTGAACCTGGAGCCTTGAGCATAGTTTTTTTTTGTGTCACGCTCATTAAAAAATGAAACATTCACCTCTCCTAACAATTCAAGTCTTTCGTTAGGTCTTGTGTTTGAACCTTCATTTCATCCACCCTTATCCTTTTTCTCCATCTAGTACAGAAAATTAGTGACAACCTCAAAGGTGGTGAATTAATTGAAGCTTTGGGGGGCATGTCTCCAGCCTTTGATTATCAGTCTGGAGTTAAGCCGCTAGCTTTTCAAGATGGGGGTAGAGTACCAACCATCCATGGGTATCCCTACCTTTGGAAATTACGTTGGGAATTTACAAGCATAAGTTTACTTTTGTTTCAAGCTTGTGTAAAAATGAAACCAATACCGAGCTTAGTATTCGTTCTTTCTCACACTCGAAAAAACATGAGAATGTAACCGAGTAGAATTTTATCACTTTTTCAGACTTGTAAAGGTTATACAGAAAAGGAACCCCTTGGAGTCTCCTTTAAGCTCTTTTCAGACTCTCTAAACATGAAAAGATTGTCGATTGATCTTGCTTCCTTTCACACTCATTTAAAAGGTTTTGAAAGGGCGTCTCCCGAGTAGCAATTTATCTCTTTTTCAGACTTCCAAGACTAGTATTATGAAAAATGACAACTCTGGAGTCATCTTTAAGTTATTTTCAGACTCTCTAAACATGAAAAACCATATAGTTTTCCTTCTATGGACTCATTAAAAATTACACATTGAAGGGCCCATATGGGACCGAAACCTTACTTCTTCCAATTTTTTAAACAAAGGAAGAGGAACTTACCGAATGTGAGTTATATCGAGAATGTGTTATCCTCCTCGATCTCGTTAAATTAAAAAGAGGTACTCATCTATCTCGGTGGGGGAAAAATTGAAGGAAGTGGGTCAAGTTTTTTAGAATCCTTTATGGCAGCTTTTGTCACCCTTGAACATGGCACTTGTTTGCGTCTCATATTACAGTTGGGTAATCCACTTGTCTCTGAGTCATACCAATTCCATGTGTCGCCATACTTTTTCATCCAGTCGAAGAGTTCTCTTATTGTCGTCACATTACATTTTAGTACTCGTCGAGTCAATGTTGCCAAGTCATTTTTCGTGCCTCATCATGTTCAAGGGAAGTTTCACCTCAAACCATCCATCTGCAATATTTCCAGTTTCCATTTCATGTGTCAGTCCATACTCATTTGATTTACCATCTTACATCACTTTTCTATGTCAGTTTCGTGTCGCTGATGGGGGGTACATCAAGGCCCTCCTTCAACGAGTCTTTTCCTGTCGACTTCAACACATCATCCATGAATTAGACTTAGAAACTAGTTAGTACCTTGGGACCTCCATGCCTCAATGACAGGCCTTCTCACCTTTGACAATGGGTTTACATCATTGACCTCTGATCGGATGATTCCACGAATGTTCGACCTCAACTCATTTATTCACATTCAATAGAATGTACTAGGGTACCTTGGGAGTCATTGACATCACTGGTGATTTCCCTCACACTTGTTAACGGCTTACCTCAATGACCAGTAATCAAGTGGTTTATACCATGTTTGACATCAAAACATATATTCCCATAGCTAGATTCGTACAATATAGAGATTGGGATGAAGACCCTGGGTTGAGCATTCACTCTATTAAATTGCTTTGCCCAGTATGTGAAGAAGATCATTTGATCATGTTAATTTATAGACTATCACATAGATCCACATTGTATTGGTTTGTGGCTATGTTTTATCATCTCGTAGCTCCACTGTGTATTTCTCATGGCTACGATCAGTTCAGGTCATGGAGGTATGGATCCACATTTTATATTTGGTGGCCATATCCTTAATCAATATTTTTTCATGGATCTGCAATGTATTGGTCGATGGATGTGCTTTGAGTCATATCGTATTCCAAGTATAGGTATGCTTGCCTCAGAAATGGAACATTTTTTAATATTGTTTGATGGTTGTTTGCAGCTTCTTCCAGGTTCTCCAACTCCACACCCTTGCATTAAAGATTTGTAAAGTGTTTCTGCCATCATTCTCTCTTATGACCTCACACTTTATGGGGCATTATGTTACACGTGAAATTTGCACACATAGGTACCTCGCCCTAAGTGTCGTAAGTGTCATATAAGTGTCTCATACACCTTGACACCATGGAATAACCTATGTCACAATCCCTAGTCAATGTGGAGGGATATATTACATGAAGGCCAAAATACGAAGTGCACATGAATTATTATTAATATTCATGAAAAAGAAATTAATTAAGTGTGAGAATCAAGTGCACATAAATTATTATTAATATTCATGAAAAAGAAATTAATTCAGAGTGAGAATCCACCTCACATTTGGTTTCCTATTTTTTAGGGAAGGTGGAGGATCTCATGGATGGTTGAAATATTTCCTCCTTAAAGTCCTTGAAGATATTTCCTCCCTAAAATCTTTAAGAAATATTTTCTCCCTAAATATCTTAGAGATCCCTTTTTAGTGGATCTGATGAGTGATCCTCTCCATGGTGGTTATTCCTCCAAATCCTATATAATGAGGGATTTCCATGGAGATGGGGGAGGAAAATTCGAGATATCAAACCTATGGTCTTGGAAGAAATCTTTAGGATATCAAACCTATGATTTTGGGAGCTTTTTGTAAGGGTTGGACGAGGAGGACTTGGAGAGGTTGTTGTGACTTCATCTACGATTTGTAAGTATTTCTTTTGAGTTCTTGTTGGCACAGGGGAATACCCAGGGTTCAACGCTTCAATCAGTGCACCAACAAAACCCTAACTACTAGCCCTTTCGACAACACCTACAAAGCACATGAAGTCTCACCCAAGGTAGAGGCAGGGAGGTTGCAGGACTCAGATGTCTGCAACCTAGATGGGACACAAATCTGTGATTACAACACCTTAACAAAGCACTTAGAAGTTATCATTCATTAGTATTTAGTGTTTGTTTATAGCACAGATAAACCCTAATTACAGAGCAGCGCAGTATTCACCCAGATCTAATACATTCAAGCACTAAGCACATCAAAATAGGTCAAATCTCGTACTCATTCACATCACCAAGCACTAAGCTATCATATCAAATACATCTAAACATACGTTACTACACTAAGAATAAATCACATGAACAATATAACAACCATAATGCACAAAGCAACCATAACACAGAATATATGTGGTTCACCCCCAGCCTGGGGTTACATCCACCAACTCTTCTTCTCTTTATTGCCTTATGTCAATCATCTACATGCACAGAGCCACAAGGTCCTACTCCGCATAGGACAGGAAATCTGTGCACACTCCGCTAGATCCTCCTTCCCTGAGTTAGGTTACAGCACAAATCCCTACAGAAGCTTCTTACATCCACTTGCACTTAGATCTGCAAGTGTTCAACACAGCATGCACAAAGCATTTACAACTATCACTTGCACTTAGCACAACATCACAGACATAGCTCTAGTGTCTCTTACTACATTGCCTAGACATCTATTTATACATTAAAAAAGGGCCTAAAGATGGGTAAACCCATGGGCCGACATCCCCATACCCGTTACATAAGCCCAAAACCCAAAAATCCCTAAACAAGGGGCTGAGATCCCGTGATCTTTGCTTCGACTTGCGCTTCGCCTTCGACATCCTGTCGAAGTCCCAAAAAGAGGTCAAACATGACCAAGGTTCTTCAAAACTTGGTCAAGTGCTAACAGGCCCCCAACACTCACCTGTGACTCGTCCTGAGTCACTCTGATCTAGGTAGCTCCTTCTCAAAAGCCTCGAGCTGCTTCGACTTACTACTTTGCCACGGCTTCCTGCTCGGGGAATTTCTGAATAAATGGCTCGTTCATAGGTCCTTCCAAGCATTGTTCGGCTACAGTAACTACTTGTTCCATCTCTTCTCCTCATCCTTCAATCTCCTCAAACGGTTGGCAAGCTTCATCATGGATTGGTTGGAGCCTCTGAGTCACTTCCATGACTTTTCTTTGTATCGTATGGACTTGTTGCTAAGCAGTGCATTGTTCCTGGGATATTTTCATCCTCTCAACTGCTGACAGGATTTTAAACTATGCATGTACTGTTGTTCCTTTTTGCTTTTCCTCCAGGAGATGTGACTCCAATGTCTTCAGTTCAGGGTCCTCAGTAAGTCGCTCATAAGTCTGTGCACTTATACTTCTAAGTTGTTTACATTCCAAAGCTAAGGATTTGATTCTCTCAACTATGCTCCGAGTAGTTTCTTCTCTTTGGTCTCGCACGTCCTGCGGAGTGCTTGGTATCGTTTGTAGCTTTAGATATGTTATTCTCTGTTGAAGTTGTTGGATGTCTTCAGCAAGCTTCGTTACTTGATGCTCCACTAGGTCTTCCTCCTTTTGCTCTAATCCCGTCATAGGGAGAAGTGCTATGTTTTCTACTTCTTTGACTCTGATCTTCTCTGTGAGCAACTATTCTTTCTCTTGCTGGATCTGCGCTCTCTCCTCTTCTAACTTGGTTTGGAGGTTTTCCTTCTCCTGTTTCACAACTCGTCGTTTCTCTACAACTTCCTATTGTGCTTGCTTCAGGGCCACTGTGGCCCGTTCTTTTTCTTTCTATGCGCGATGAAGGCAAGCTTCGGTCACATCAGCTATTCAGCGAAGTTGGGTAGGCTCATCTCCCAACTTTGGTTCTTTTGATGGCGGGGGTGCAGTGGACACTGCACGACTGAAGTGAAGGGAATGTTGTACCCCTCGCAGTTCTTCTTCAATCCTTTCATACATGGTCTCTTGATTGGCTTCATTTTTCTGCAAAATGTCTTCTGAGGTGTTTGATACAGTTGTGATGATGAAGTTGAAGTCATCGATCATGAGCACATTCTGTAGCTTGGTCTTACTAGATTTGGACTTCTTCCGCGATGTGGGTTTCGTGGGAGAAACATTTCTTTTTTTAGACAGCTCTGTGTCATCAGGGGGATTTTGTGGTG
Source organism: Picea mariana (assembly GCA_032191745.1). NCBI lineage: Eukaryota > Viridiplantae > Streptophyta > Pinopsida > Pinales > Pinaceae > Picea > Picea mariana. Next base: position 55,952 of record JASDQU010737056.1, on the reverse strand, counting down.
GTGTTACTTCGACTTACTTTTTCTTGTCTTCTTCTCCATTGTTCTCTTCTTTGTCTACTTCATCATCACCTCCTCTGCAAGGTGATTTTGAAGCAGTCTCTTCTTATTCATTGTTCAACTTCTATACCTCTTATGTCTTTTTCCTTCTACTAGTTCCAGGTGTATCATACCCTTCGCAAGTGACCACCGAGCTTCCGATTAGTTCAAGGTCAGACAGTTCTGCGGGGTCAACATGCATAAGGAGCTATGCAGGCCATTCCTTAGTTATTTCTTCTAGGTCCTCCTCTCTGATCTTGTAATAACTCTGTAGTACTTATTTGTGTTCGTCTCTGTGCACAATGATATAGATAAAATGTTTGTCTGAGTGGAACTTCACAAATGGCTTGAACCTGTGCAAGGTGTTCAGCATCATACGAGGGACAACCTCAATAGCCCTCTTTAACTATAGGTAGTAGGTGTGGAACACCGTGTTTGACTTCCATTGTTTTCCCATGTCGCTCGAATACCAAAGCGTGGTGAAATTCATGGCTAAGGGTTCGAATGGCTCTATTTCAGGGAAGTTCGCAGCTTCTGGCATCTCCCAAGAAATGAACTCGATGAGAATCAACAACCAACTAAAATGGAACTCATAGCCCTAATCCTGAGCTTCGCGATAGTATTGTTCTAACTGGTTCACTAAGTAGCTTGCCCAGTTCATTTGTATCCCCTCCACACATTTTCTGCGAGGTCAACAACAAACCCCGTGACCTACGTGGGTCTGTTCTTTCTTACTAGCTTACCAACAATCAACTGGAAAGCGAGGCGCACTGTGCCATTCTAAATGGAGGCTACCTTGTAGCCTTGCTTCCCCTTCTCCACATCATTGTAGGTATCTTTAATCTTCTGCACTAGTGTGTGGTCTGCAGCCTTTCCTAGGTAAAAGTCTTGCAAGTCTGGTCCCTGCATGCTCAATTCGGTGATCCAATGGATCAGCATTGGGTCAATGGTGATGTTTCTGTCTAGCCATAGATAAACGCCATGGAAGCACAACAGCATGATCTTAACGCACACATTAACCTTCTGGTGCCTTCCAAAATGGGGTATCTTCATTACGTTCAGAATAGTGGACTATGTGAGGTCCATAGTCCATGGTTGGGGGATTATCCTCGACTTGTTCCCCTTCGTCCTAGTCAAATACCCGTGAGGGGAAATCATGTTGTAGTTTTTTTGGTCCCCTAGGTTGAATTCATTGATATTTAATGTCATGATCTTATCTAGATGTGATTTAACTGAACATATCCCCTTCGGGAGGTACGCAGTAATCAGAGTGTAATCGAAGTCCCTTGGGACATTGTCACGACTCACCGCGTCGGCCAGAGGCGGGATGTAGTTGGGCATGATGGATGGCATTAACTTTTCATTTTCCAAGTCATCGTGATGCTTGGTGTGTTTCTCAGTCACAGCTCGGGATGGTCTAGATCCGCGAGTAGTCAACGGGGAGGCTTGCACTCCTCTTGTTGATGAAGCTTGAATCCCTGCAAACATTACTTTTTCAGCCATTAGATCAATTAGGATTTCTTCTACTGAATTTTCTATTGCGCTGAGTTCATCCGACATGCACTCTCAATATCGGATAACTCAGGTCAATGAACAAACGCTCAATGCAATATAACAAGTGGTGAAGTCTCAGTAAACACAGCACGATAACAATGAGTTCTCTTGTTGGCTCGGATACAATTCGTAAAAGTGTTCTCAGCGCAACAGTCGACAGAATAAGTAGACAACAATGTAACAAATCCCTCCAATGGACAAGAAGCCTTCATCAATGCAGTTATGTCTATTATGGCATGGTCCCAACGGTCCAATGGCAAGCTTTCTGATCATGACTTTTGTTATAACTGTTCAGGAGCATCAATCTAACGATCATAATGCCTCCAACGGTTATATTGCTCCACCATGGTGAAGTGCCAATCTGAGATGCTCTGATATTCTGGCGAAGTTCAAGTTCTGGAGACCTTCCTTCTGCGAAGTCTTCTTTGGAAATTCCTGTAATTTCTCCAACTTTGCTTTCTTCTTGTTGAGATTTCTAGCCTTCTTTCCTATGATCTGCGTCTCGGTAGTCCTCTTTCCATTTTGATTCTTATCTCCTCTTGGTATAGTAACTTTGCGTTGTTGGTGGTATTTCCTAGGGTTCAATGGAAATACTTCTTCTTTTTCTGGGGTAGGTGCTCTACTTTCCTATATAGACAGGTGTTTCAAGTCTTCCTGTGTTCTTTCAACTTCGACATCCAGTTTTCTGGTCCTCAGTAGCTTCGACTAGTTTTCTTGTTCTTTCAGTAAGTGTGTTATTCTCTTAGCCATGAAGTCTCTTAGGTCTTTCTTTTTCTGTTCTAGAGCTTCCTCTTCTTTTCTTTGGGTCTGATCTTTCTCAATCCAGGTTTTTCCTAGTAACATAGAAAATGGGGCATTGTTCTCAATAAATTTAACAACCTCAAAGTATTCCTCTGTCGAAGTTCCATGAGCACTCATAGATGTCTGGGTAAGTCTTCCACATAGGGTTATCAATTTTCCTCTAAATAATCCTATTCCTCCCAATGAAGGAATCATAGCAGGCTTTCCCAAAATTTCCCAGGTTCTTTCTGTCATGAAATTCACCTGTGTTTCCTCATCCAAAACACAGTCTAGGTCGAAGTCTCTTGTTCTTGTTTCTATGCACTCTTTTTCTTTGAATATCTCTGATAAGTTGATATCTCTTTGATCATTCAAGGTTTCTTTCATTTGTAGTAATACAATCTCTGATTCTTTCTGGGGTTCTGTCATGGTCTCAGTTTCTTGGCCTTCCTCAGGGTTTTCTTGTCTCATATTCATTATTTCAACCTTAGCAATCATTCTAAGGAAATCCAGAACTTCATGGTCCATATCTTTACAACAAAGACAACTAGGTCTTATACCAGGGCATTCATTAGCAAGATGTCCCGGTCTTCTGCAACTGTAACAAAGAGTTAATCCTCTCTTTCTCTTAAATGATCCTCAGCCTTTCTTGTACTGCACACTAGGATCATAGTGGCTAACCTGTAAAAAATTCTTCCTAGGATCTTGCATCCATTTGTTAGTCCAAACATTCTTTCTATGCATAGGAATAACATATCTTTCATTATTTTGATCAGATCTACTCATATCTAACCTTCTTTCATCTAGTTATGCCCTAATTTTCAGACTAGGAATTTTTTTATCAAACATACCTAGATCCATACTTTCGGAACAAAAATTTCCACTTATCTTACCTTTAACAGAGCACAAAGCTTTCAGATCTTATCTTTTCAATAAAAAAAATTCACTGTTCTTACCTTTATCAAAGCAAAAAGCTTTAAGATCTTACCTCTTTTCTTCAGATCTACCTCCTATAGATCTTTTCAAATCAAGTAGAGTACTACACACTTAGGGCAATAGATCTTCGCACAGAGCTTCCTATTTTCCTCAGTTCCCAGCAATCACAGTTTAAAGTCCCGACAATGGAACTATTTGTTGGCACAAGGGCATACCCAGGGTTCAATGCTTCAATCAACGCACCAACAAAACCCTAACTACCGACCCTTTCAGAAACACCTGCGAAGAAGATGAAGTCTAACCCAAGGTAGAGGCAGGGGGGGTTGCAGGACTCAAATGTCCGCAACCTAGTTGGGACACAAACTTATGATTACAACACCTTAACAAAGCACTTAGCAGTTATCATTCATTAGTATTTAGCCTTTGTTTACATCGCAGATAAACCCTAATTACAGAGCAGTGCAGTATTCACCCAGATCTAATACATTCAAGCACTAAGCACATCAAAATAGGTCAGATATGGTGCTCATTCACATCACCAAGCACTAAGCTATCATATCAGATACATCTAAACATACATTATTGCACTAAGCATAAATCACATGAAAAATATAACAACCATAATCCACAAAGAAACCATAACACAGGATATACGAGGTTCACCCCTAGCCTATGGCTACATCCACCAACTCTTATTCTCTTTATTGCCTTCTATCAATAATATACATGCACAGAGCCACAAGGTCATGCTCTGCATAGGACAGGAGATCTGCACGCACTCCACCAGATCCTCCTTCCCCGAGTTAGGTTACAACACAAATCCCTACACAAGCTTCTTACATCCACTTGCACTTAGCTCTGCAAGTGTTCAACACAACATGCACAAAGCATTTACAAATATCACTTGCACTTAGCACAACATCACACACATAGCTCTAGTGTCTCTTCTTACATTGCCTAGACATCTATTTATACATTACAAAAGGGCCCAAACATGAGTAAACCCATTGGCCGACATCCCCATACCTGTTACATAAGCCCAAAACCCAAAAATCCCTAAACAAGGGGTCGAGATCCTGTGATCTCTGCTTTGAATTACACTCCACCTTTGACAACCTCTTGAAGTCCCAAAAAGAGATCAAACATGACCAAGGTTCTTCAAAACTTGGTCAAGGGCCAACAGTTCTCATTAATATATGCTTGGCCTATTCCCTTCTATAGAGTAGAGTAGGAGTTATTTTTCTTCTTGTTGTCCATTGCATTGTAGGTGTCAAATGGTGCCAAGGAGCTCGGGGATCAAGCTCAAATTGGACTAGCGAGAACAAACATCAAAATAAGGTGCATCACACTTTCTTCCTTCTCCTTCTCTTTCTGATTAGGTAATTAGATTCAAAGGGATATTAGTGTCCGATGTTAGCATCTTTCTATCTTGGTATAGGGGTCTAGAATCCAAGAGAAGATTCACATGTCCGCAGGGGAATTTTCCTACAACAATACCAGAGGTAGCATTGCCTACTGCTATGTCTTTAATCTCTACTAAGCAATGTATTAAGGTCATCTCACAGACCGGGAAGTTCATCTTCTTTGTGATCTGTGCTCACGGTAAGCATAAGGTCGTTGCCACATCTGTGGCCTCTACCCAGAGCCTCTCTTTGCAACAGAAGCAAGTGGATAGAATCATAGAAGAATACAGAGACATATTCTCCTCACCTACAAGGGTACCGACACACTGCCAAGTCAAGCATCCAATTGATCTAACCCCTGACGCACCTCTACCTAATGGACCAGTCTATCATCGCTTGTTGATGGAAAATGATGAAATAAGGCAACAGATCCAGGAGATCCTTTAAAAGGGGCACGTCATACCTAGCTCCTCCCCTTACGGAAGCCCGATTATACTGGTGCAGAAGAAGGATGAGACGTGGTGACTCTACATTGACTACAGAGCCTTAAACAAAATCACATTCAGGAACCAGTACCCCATTCCTAGGATTGATGACCTTCTTGACCAACTCAAGGGGGAAAAGTTCTTCAAAAATATTGACCTAAATTATGGCTACCACCGAGTTCCCATCAAACCATGTGATGTATGGAAGACAACCTTCAAATCTAAAGAAGGTCTCTTCAAATGGCTAGTCATTCCCTTTGGCTTAACAAATGCACCAGCCACTTTCATGAGGTTGATGGATGATTTATTGAGACCCTTCACCAACTCCTTTGAGGTGGTATATTTGGATGACATCCTCATCTTCAACAAAATGTGGGAGGAGCACATGCAGCATATTCAATAGGTTTTGAGCACTCTACGACAACACAAGCTATATGCCAACTTGGAAAAATTCTCTTTTGGCATGCACAGTATCCAATACTTGGGATACATTGTTGATGAGCATGGGGTACATGTTGATCC